>JAUZSX010209029.1:0-15951 GCA_034780655.1 Idiosepius hallami
ATCTTTATCCCTTGGTGCATCTAGTGAACCGAAGAAAAAGCGAAAGATATTAACAATTTACGAAAAAGTGAGTTTATAGGACATTGTAAACAGACAACATATTTTACAGTTTTTTGGTTTTTTTTGTTATAACATGAATTTCTCTCTCTCTACCTTTATTCTAAATGGTGTACTGTACATAGGGGGGGAGGGTATACTGTATACGTTTTTTTAAGCATTTTTGAAGGGGTGCCGCTACTTCGTGGATTTTCAGTTTTCGCAGATGGTCTCGGTCCCCATTAACCGCGATAACCGGGGGTTTACAGTATTCTATTTCTATGGATGATTTGTTATGATGTCAAGCATTTCTTTTTCAGTAAGTCCTTTACAGTGATTTGATGTGTATTTATGTTCTTTTATTATAAATTCTAAATAATAATACAAATCTAAATTATAAATGAAACAAATACTAAAAATGACCATTCAACCAAAATTTTTAGTATTGAAGTTATATTTTTCCTTTTTTTATTTACACCTTTTATTCTTTCTATTCTAAATTCCTCTTTAATATTTCTATTTTACATATATAATAATTTAATAAAGCAAAAAGATATTGTGAATAGAAAAATGATTTTATCTTATGATTTCATTTAGAAATAACAATATATTACAGAATACGAATATTGTAAATATTCTATTAAAGAAATAAAAACCATATTAATCTTTTAAAAACATCTGATTTTATGATTAGATATGGATTTTAAATCCTGATAATAATAATTCAAAGAAAAGGAATAAACATTGAATGAAATTCCTTGAATTTTTAAGTTTTAATAGAGCCTGCAAGCATTTGTTTCTAGAAATTATATGTTTGTTGTACAAGACCATTATTTTAGTCATTTTATTTATTTAAGCATTATTTCAGTCTATTAATACCAAACAAACTTTTTTATGAACCAAGATAAAAAAAAAATTAGGATTTTGTTTTGTTGTAAAGTATTTTCTATTAATTCTATTTTCTGGTTGGTGTCAATTGTAAATATAAAAGCCCTTTTTTTTTCTAACCAAGATTTCTGATTAACATGAATAGAATATTGAACCTATTGATGTCATTGTCATATTATGAGACTGTTAAGTGTTTTGGATAAATATAAAAGAGATTATTAATTTTGGCCTTCCATCATTACAAAAATTTGTTCTTCATAAATACTGGCTTGGAATCTATAGATACAAAGGGTGAATGGAACCATATTGTTAAAATATGCCCACAAAATTAACCAAAAATTGTATTAGTATCTAACAATCCAACATGTATTTGATGTAATGCTAAATGAAAACAGTAACAAAAACACTTGGGAATTTCTAATATCATCATTTTGATAATCTATTTGTTAGTCTTTAGTCATCATCATCATTCACTTTTTAAGGACTTTCTTTAAGAGAACTCTTAAAGTTAGTATCACTTCTTTCTTTTCTAGGGTTCTTCAATCATACTTGAGATGAAAAACCTCATTCTTTATGTATTTATTTCATCTTCAAGATCTACTTAATAAATAACAAAATCCTCCTTTTTATTTTTTTAAAATTATGTACGAACTTAATTTGACTTGATATGCCTTAGTTGTTAACTCTGTAAATAAGCCTGAAGAATATTACTAAAACAGCCTCTAGAAATCATTATCATCATTTGAATGATAGGATTTAAAAAAAGTTGCAATAAAATTGCTGAACAAGCACAGTAACTAAGAGAAAAGAGTTTGGCATTGTACTTGTTGATGTGCTTATTTATTTATTTTTGGCTACCTCTATAAATAGAAAATACTTCATATCAGTGATAGTGTATGTAAATTTAAAATTGATTAGTGTAGACATAGTAAATGCCTTATATTAGCTGGCAGCTTTTTTTCTAGTGACCAAATGATGAACACATAGACTAGAAACTAGCTAGGCCTAAAAAGTCTGTTTATGGTAGTCAATTGTATCACCATGTATGTGTGTATCAAAATTGACTATTGATTAATACTAATTTATCAGCAGCTGTTCATTCTATGACCAAGGGAGAGAGGATGTGTGTATTTGTTTTGTTTTACAGCATATCAACCTTTTTAGGCCATTTAATGACTAGAAAAATCCTTTTTTTTTATACACTTTATTTTTTGTCCACTCATAGGTTTTGGAATAACACAGTGTGCACTATTTACTCAATAGCTGGAGGGAATGTGGGAATTCATACCGTTTTCCAATTAGTCCAATTATGAATGCAAATAGAACTGGGATTCAAACTTGCATATTATGAGTCTGAAGTCCGACTACCTACCCCCTGGGTCAAGTGGACTTCTCCCAAGAGTGATGTCAAAGGAAAGCCGTTGGTATTAATAGATAAGAAATTGAATTGAATAGAGAGAAAAAAATATCTTTAAAAAATAAAAATTTTTTTTTTTTTCTTACTGGGGACCAACTGTTAACTGAACTCAATAAATCATTAATTTTTTTTTTTAAAGTAGAACTAGAATTTATTCTTTTCAACAACTATTTTAATCAACAAAGGAATTATTTAGTACTGGTTGATATTTAATAAAAGTTTGATTTAGAGACTTGTTTTTAAGAATTTTTTTCCTCTTATTATTTCAGTATTTGTTTTATTCTGTATGAACTATGGATGTTAGTTCTGGTATTGGATATAATGATTATTTTTTCCATATAATGTAACAGGTTGCAAAAAATGCTTACCTATTGGCATTTTTGAAATTTTAGAAACCTGGTCAGAAGTTGAACTTTATTGTTTTGAGTAAATTGGATTCTGTTGAAGTTGATTTTCTTTTTAGTATTTTTGTGTTTATTCTTATGAAGAATAGATAAAAGATATAAAAACAAAAAAAAAACAATTGTTTTTTTTAAAGTAGGATCCACTCTACTAAAAGTTCAATTGCATAGAGAAGTTCAAGATTACTAAAAGTAATAATATGTGGCAACCTTTTGTCAGAACTTGGTTAGCTCTTCTTCAAAAGTTGCATAGATGCTGATCGACAATCCTTATAGGTGCAGACCCCAGAAGTAGATGACAGTGCCATACACAGAAGTGTTGGAGAGGGCAGGCAGCTACAGCATGGATTTTATCATGACTGAATGCCTATTGAGTGGCTAGGGCCACATCATTTGAATGCCCAGCCACAGACTACATCCTAAAAACTATGGTCATTTTCACAAAGACCCAGGGAGTGCTGGTGGGCAGAAGCAATTCAAAGACTACATGAAGAGATACTTGAAAAGAAGCTGATAAGGCCCCTCTTCACTGGAGGAACTTACTTTCTGCAGGGATTCTGATGCTCCCTCTGCTCACTAGGAATCGACTGTATGGTAGAGCAGTGAATGCATGATTAACCATGTGGCAAAGTGTGCAAAGAAGCATGCCTAAAAGGCCACCCCTGCTCTTCCTGGTACTTCCTTCATATATCCAGTGTGTGACGTATCTATATGTCCAGGATTGGACAGTTCAGGTATCAACAGAGTTACAAGAAGGTGGTTATTATTAGATAACGATGGACAACTAACAACAGATGACCATTACCAAACTGATGTACTCAAAATCTACTATAGCACTTTAGATATTCCAAAAAATTCCAAATATCAAATAGTGTAATATTAAATATAAAAATTCTAATAAAGAACACACAACAAACTTGGGCTTCTTAATTTTCATATAAATTCTTTACTAGGACACCATTCAATGCTTACGATAGTAATTAATTGTTTACTAAATTATATTTTCACAACACAAGATATCTTCTTAGCTATAAATATAAATGCATTATTTTAAGTTTAGTATTTTGAAAGACTCTGTTTTTATTGTTTGTATTTAACTGTTTTTTTCTTTTTGTTGTAAAATCATTGTAAACTCATAGCCATTGATTTGAACCAATAACTTTATTTTGAATGTTGTCTTCTGGTATGCACTTCATCCTTGGTATAACGTTAAATAACATTCTCATCCTGGGCATTATATCAAACTGCATTGTTGCTTATTTAAAACCTTTTCTAAGAAATCCAATTTTTTAGAACCAACCAAATTTCAAAGGCCTTTAAAAAAAAAAAAAAAAAAAAGAAAAATTAATTTTACTTCCACCAAGTTTTCTTCATTATAATGAAAAAATAATAAATTCTTTTTGTCAAAGTCTTCCACTTTATTATATTGTTTAGATTTAATGTGTTACCAAACTTAAGTTATTTATTACTTGTTTCTCACCCTCTTCAAAAGAGCCCTACCACATCCACAGGAGAATCTGATATTAATTGTATACTTCCTATACAGTTGAAGTCCTTTTTTTTTGGTTGACCAAGTATTTTTCAAGCTTTATTACTTTTTAGATCTTGAAATCAAATAGAAAAGTTTAGGATGATATTGTTGTTTGCTTGCCTTTTTTAACACATGGTAAACAAATATAAATTTGTTAGTATCAAGTTAAAAAGAAAAAAATCTTCTTGGGTGGGAGTGTCTTTTTTTTTTTTTTTTTTTTAATTAAGCAGTTTTTGAAATTCATACCAAGCGAATTTCTTTAATTCATTTAAATTTCATTTAAATTTAGTCGCATTGATAAAGCAAGATGAGAATTAAAAAAAAAAAAAAAAAAAAAAAAAAAAAAAGGCCAATATAAAATTTTAGATTAAAATAAAAATCAAAATAGTTTTTAGGAAAAAAGACTCCAATGAACCCCAACTAAAACATTTCTTTGAATTTTCGATTGGCTCTGGCAAAATGAAAACTATACAGTGTAGTGAAATAAGTCTTTGGACAGAATAAAAAAGTTTATTTTTGAACATTTAGGAGAAATGCATCCGAAACAAAATGATAAAAGTTTTTTATATTATATAGAATAGTTTAACTAATGGAAACTAAAAAATCTTAAAAAATGTATCATGATTGTAATATTTTTGGTCTAATGAATACTGTGGATTGAACCGACTACTCATTATGTACAGAGTGAAAATGGAAACCAACCAATCACAGAAGAGACAGAAGATAATTCATTTTATTTAATGAAGCCAGAATGGGCAGATTTCTCACTTTATAAAATCTTGGACTAGAAACCTGGCTATTACCCGCCACTATTGGATTGTTGCTACTACTATTGCTACTGCTGGAATATTTGGATAAATTACCGTTGTGGATTAAATTAATTTTTCTGAGGGTCAATTTTATACCAAGAAAAATGGCACATAAACCAAGAAAAAAAAAAAAATTTTTTTTGGAATATGCAAGAAACAAGTATTCAGAGTGTGTGTGTTTTTTTAACTGAATTTTAATCAACGTTTTTGTGCTGTCCAAAGACTTGTTTCATCTTATTGTATATGTGAACATAAGTATTAATAATAGGGAATATTCTGTTTCACTATATATATGACTAATGCAAGGCTTACAATTATTAGACCATTATATTATTTTTTTTATGTTTATAAAAGTTGGCCTTTTTCATTTTGGCATTGGAATCTAAACAAAGGCACAAGGAAAAGGTTAAAATAATTTGACAATTACCAAATTGGAATGAATTGCAAGAATTTATAAAAATCTGATTTGCAATTGTTAAAATGACACAATTTTTTCCCAATCAATGTTCAAACAATTACTGAAGCAAAATATGAAAAAAATAGAATGAATATTTTATTAAAATTTGTAGAATTCACAGATTTGAATTAAATTGTCCAAGATTTCAAATAAGAGAAGATTAAATTTCAACCTTTTTTTTCTTCTAGAAGCTGTTTTTTTTTTCATTTATTGATTTTCAATACTTATTGTATTCTGAAACAATACCTATCAAAGAACATTCCCAGACACATAAACTACAACTGGGTAAATTTTTAAGAAAATCAACCAAGTCGTTTTTGGAGTCATAGAAAATTAACTCACACCCAACCACAAAGTTCCATTTATATTTAAGTTTAGATAAATAGTTTACATATTTAAACTCATTGAGGTCTTAAACTAGTTGAACATGAAATTGATTAGTGACATGAGGCTATATTTATATTACTCAGTGACAGATTCAAAATTGGGTTATAACACCATATGAGGGATAACTCAATTCTTTAGACCTTCTTTATTACAGTAATGTAAAACACTTCAGGTTATCAGCTATACACTTTAATAGATTGCATATAAAAGGCTAAAGAGTTCCATTAACATTCTTTTTACCCTGATATTAGTTCAAGAACAAAAGTTAAATAACAAGCCATTTGAATTTTGTAAAGAAAACCAGGCTTCACATGGCAAGTGAAACACATTTGCATGTGATTTTTCTAAGTGGCGACTAAAAATAATAAAACATTTATCTTTCGACTACTTTTTTTTCACAGACAATATTTCAGATACTGAGTGAAAAATGTCTTTTCAACCTTTTTTTTCATTAAACAAAGCTAATTTAGATTATTTAAAGAATGAAAGTTTGAATAGAATAGAAAATAAAGCAATATACTTAATTTTTTTAACAAGGCTGTCTAAAGAAATTCAAATTTTTATGCAGAAGAAAAAGTAGTTCAAAGTTAAATATTTATATTTAAACCGTAACTAAGTTTCGAATTATTGGTTAATTCATAACACAATAGTGAAGTAACATTTCTATTTTGCTATTAAATGAAAATATTTAGTTGCCAACTAAAGGTAAATTTGTTTGTAGAGCTCTGTGTGATCATGGTATACAGGAAATGAACTTGACTAGCATCCTTATTCCTTATACATTAGGTAAAATGATTTTCACTAAACCAGTCAGTTTGTTTTAAAAGTTTAAACTATCATGGAATAAAATCTCTCATTAAAAAAAAAAGGTTCAACACCTGCTGCAATGTCCTATTTGATAGTATTAGACACAGGGTGACTTGTTAGACCAGTAGACCACCTATTGTGGTCTAGGTGAGAGGAAATGCCTAAAGATGTAGGTCACCTGATGATAAAGATCTTACGTTAACTAAAAAATATTTGTACTTAATTGAAAGTCAAACAGTTAGGGTAATTAAAAAATATATATTTATATCTACTCACAAAAAATACTCTTAGTTAAAACTACAATTTTAAAAGCACTTTTTTGAGAAGATAAAAATATATATTGAATTTCATTTTAATTTCTCCGAATACAATTATATGGTCAAGTCACTTTGGAGACACCAGTTTCCATCAAATCACCAAAATTTAGCAACATCGAGTCCGGTCAGTACTTTGATGGGGGACTATTTAAGCAAAGTGAATGTGTATGGCCGTCATGCGGCCACAACCACCAGTTAGTCAAAACCACATTCACAGTACGTGGCACTCTGTTGCCTTTTTTCTCTCTCTTGTTATCAGCGAAAACAAGGGACAAGTTGACATGTACCTGATACTCTGACACAAGTGGGAGCTGTATTTCTTTTCTTTTTTTTTTTTTTTCCAACTACAATTATGAATTGACTAAATGAAGAAAACAGCTTTAAAACTATATTTCCTCATTCTTGGATTAAATGTTAAGTTCCAAGAAAGATATGGACTGAACTGTTGTGTCAAAGCAAATTAACAATTTGAATGATTTGAACATGGAAAAATTAATTGATAATACAATAAAAGATTTGGGCTAAACTAATTATAAAAGATGTTGTGCTATTTGTATATCTTTTTCCAACAATCCTCCAAAACCAAACTAGAAATACTACTTGACACTTTTTCTGTATTATATATATGATGATATGATGGATTCTCCCGTCGTTTTCGACGTATGAGGGTCATCAAACCACGTATATATATATATATATATATATATTCTAAATTTCAAGATCAGTCTAGTAGTTTAGCTTTATGTGGACGAAAATATCTGCTCCACTTAATATAATCCATTTAATTACTTGAATAAAATTCTGTGAAGATTCCCGATGATGACAAGCAGGTTCTCAAATTTGATCACCTAAAGAAGGCCAAAGGGTTCATCTGCCAATATGTTGTGAAAGTATCAATAAAAAAATAGAAAAATAGATTATTCAGCTTGATCCCAAAGATTAGGAAAAACATTATTTTTAACAATTTAATAACAAATATGGTTGGTTCATCATTAGTATTTTGAACTCTTATCAATTATGGATGCATAGTTTAGTGAATCTTTATCTATTTAGTGTATCTTTCTGTAAAAATAAATGCATTCACTCTATTACCGTCAGCTGTCAACATGAGCATCTATAATTATCTTGTCTGTTTATTTTTAGTCTTCAATTAGTTAAATAGTTAGTCATTTCACTTGCTTTTGTTTTTATTTGAAAATATAACAACTGCTTTTTATATGGATTAATGACAGTTGTAGACTAGTGAATTGTGGCAACCTAAACACATACTAGTTTCTTATTTTGATTTATTTGAAAATAGAATGGAAGTTAAAACTTGGAATTTGTCAAAATCAATTGTATTATGTTAAAATTCAAAGCATTATCCAAACTGAAACAATAATAGATATTCAAGCAAGTAAAACAGTTTTTGACTTTGTTTTTATATACTTGAATATTATTATACTATTAAATAGATTGTAATCAAGAAACAGAATGTTATACAAAATACTGATAAACAATGAAATGTCTTCAAGGAAACAAAATGCTGGTTATTTATTTAAAGATATATTAACCTAACATAACTTTGATTGCTAGGTTGATTATATCAATAAATTTCAAATAGAGGTTGTTGCCAGTGAGGTATTTGCAAGAATTATTGTGGGTTTTGGATCTTGCTACATCATACTCTCTTTATCACACCAACCCAACCAGAGTTGATGAATCTGTGGTCCACAATGGTCTAACAAAACCTTGTTTGTTTATATCAATAAGAACCTAACAAAATCTTGATTGCTAAAATGAAATCTATTTTGCTCCGAATTAAAATCTATTTTTGATTCCATTTTTTTCGTTCTTCTTCAAATCTTAGTCTTTGTTTCATTTAATGAATAATTATTTCCTAAAAATAGAATTTTTAAAGATTTTCAGAATCTTCCCTTTCCTAATCAACACCTACTTTGTGAGATTATACATTTATTTATGTTTATTTTGTTTTTAGGCTGGTGAAGAAGGAGGAAGAGAAGCAGGAGGAGGCGGAGGCAGGTTTTTGAGTAAGTTTTTTTTTTTTTAAGATTTGGATTTAGAATTAGCCTCCAAGTCTAGTTTGAAAAACAAAAAAAAACATTTCAGTACACAACATTTTCTTTAGAAAGTAAGGAGGATTCCTCCCCCTTCACCAGATTACTGCTATATTTTTTTCTCTATTACTACTAGTAGTAGTAGTAGTAGTAGTGGCAATGTATTCCATTCTTTAACAACCAGCAATTTATATAAAGGTTTTTGAGACCCAGGAGGGCAATAATAACCCGATAATTATGTGTGTTCTAGCATTTCTTAAACTTTAACAAAATCTGATAATTCTAACACTGGGTTTATTGTTATACATTTGCAAACTCTGTATGCATGCTCATTGAAAATAACTTGTTTTAACATTGTAAAAGTTCATAAAATAGTTTAAATAAATAAATAGCCTAAAAAAAATCTAGTCTATTTGTTTGAGGGAATTAGGATTATGATAAAAAAATTTCTTTTGTAAGTATAGCCCTCATAGCTCAGTTGGTACAGCATCAAACTTTTAAGATAAAAATAAAGAATGCAATCTTGATATCAAAATAAAAAAGGTAATCTGTGGTTCATTCCCAATGTGGGCTACAGGTTTTCTTTCCTGGTTATTCTAAAAGTAATTCCTCCTATTTTCCAAAGTTCTTTTTCTTCTAATGTTGAAGAGCAACAAAGATGGGAGTGGTACTGTTGAAACAAGCGATCTATTGTCCTCCACAATTTATTTTTCTACATAGTCACCACCATTCTCAGTGTACTTTTGCCGGCAATGAACGAGGCAGTCTCTTTTCATGCCTGGAGCATAATTGCTTTATTTTGCTGTTTTTTTTTTTTGTTTTTTTTTCTACTGAAAATAAAAACAAACTTTCTGGTGACACAAAAATTTTATAACAATAATTTAAATTTTTCAAATAATTCACATAAATGTGCTTGCTTTATTTACTTATTAATACCAGTGGGACAAGTATAAGTTGACATCTGGCTGTAATTTGGGGGGAGAGCAGAATAGAGCAGGTTGGCTTTGCTGGCCAGGAATGTGCTTGAGTAAAAAAGATGTTTTTTTTCTCCTCTTATGCCAATGGATTTTAAAGAAGTTTCAATCTTACATGATGTTGAAGAAACAATCCCCCTTCTCCTGCCCATATGAAACAAAAAGAAATACTCTCCAGACACTTAAAAGGGTAGGGTTAGGGGGCAATTACTTTGGGGAATAAGTGCATTAAAAAAACAACACATCTCAGTTAAGGAATTTAAAAAAAAATTGAGTTCCTATTGATTTTGTAATTATTTTATTTTCTCTCTTTCCTCTCTCTTATTCTATTTAAGTCTTCTCACTTCTCTCTCTATCTCTCTCATTATATTTCTCTCTTCTCTCTCTTATTTCTCTCCCCCTCTCTCTCTCTGGCTGTTTTTCTTTTCCTCTTTTCTCCCTGTTTCTCCCTCTTAGTTTAGTCCAGATTCATTAAAAAAAAAAAAGACCTCATGTGGTAAGCTATAATCTTGTACATTTATTCACATTTAACACACTCCTTTAATAGTAGACCAACAATAACAATGAAAAGAAAATGCATTTACATATGCTGTTTGGTGCTCATACTCAGAAAAGAAATGTTGTTTATAAACAATTTGCTTACAACTGTCAGATTGAGTAAAAAAACTTTTGAACTTGTGCCAAATTGTTGTCTCATCATCAATGTACTTTACAAGCAACTTGGTTGTGTTTTAAAGAAGCTGTTGGAAAAGTATTCAAGGCTTGTTCCTTGGAAACTTTCTTTGTTTCAACCAGTTAAAAGTTGAAGAGCCAGCCACGTACAACCAGAAAGACCAGAGATAACATTGAAGAATTGTACAGTGTAGAAGTTCTGCCTCATCTAGTCTAGATGTTGTTCCTTCCTACTTACTACACTGTATTCTGATCACTGCAGTAGCAGCACTCTATGTATGAAGGCTTGCTGTTTCAAATTCTTTCAATGAAGTTGAAGTAGCTGAAGTATTGGTACTTAAATGAAAAAGGAATGCTTTTTGATCATTGGCCAAACATCATGGACAATGCTGGTCTTTACTTTGAAAATTCTTTCATAATATATCTTTATTAACATGCCTGTAACATAAAAAATGATGGCATAAAAATTTAGTAGAATAATGAAAAATATTGTGTATTTGTATTAAAGAATGAAATAAGGATAAATAAGAAATAACATTTAAATAGCCTATCATTAAAAAAATAATAATCAAATGTCTTTAGTGTGTGACATGAAATATAGAAATAATAATGATAATAAAAAGAAACTATTGGATCCTAAAAGTTTTCAAGCTTGTCAACTCATGAATTTTGTATTCAATAATTTTAAATAGACTATATTTCTTAAACTATGACAAATTTATTTTATATTATTATAGCCCTCATAGCTCAGTTGGTTCAACATCATACTTTTAAGATAAAAATAATGAAGGCAATTTTATAGTCTGGAATTTGATTCTCTATCCGAGTTTCCCGTTTTCATTTTTAATCTTCTCAGTCTGACCTGCTACCAATATTTATAAATTTATATGAGGTGGATATACTATCAACTGATGACTCGGAAAAACTTTTCAGCACTGTACAAATGGTTAATAATTTGGTTGCTTTTTACCCCTCCTGGGGTAAAAATGCCCCAAAAAAGCCAAAAATAACCTTTTCTGGCCTATAACTTTTGATCCATCTGTTCAATTTTTCTGAAACTTGGCCAAAATGTGGAGAGTATCGTTCATTTCACAAATTGAATTCTGTTTACCCCGGGGAAAAATCTTTTGCATCCCTCGGGGACTATTAGAGCTAAGTGTGATAATGATATGCAGAGGGAGATTTTCTCCTTTTGGAGAATGTCTACATAAAGCATGAGGACTCTTTTAAGATTTTTTTCATTTTAATACATGCTTTTATTCCTATCCATGTACAAATAATTCTCAAAGAAAACACCTATTTTCATCCACCATTTTTTACCCCTTTCTCTGCTTTCCTATCCTATTTTTTTATTTTTAATAAAAAGTATGTTGCACTATTTAACAGAACATTTTGCTAATATTAACTCTTACCCTGCTAACTATGGGATCTTCATTTTTCTTATCTTACTCCAGCTTGTTAAATATGGAAACCTACATTTTTCTCATACTGCTAATATGAATGTCCCATTACACCATCTATCATAAAATATAAATTCTGATATATTAAGCAATTATTTTAATGTAAGTACATTTTTTCCAAGTAAAATAGTGGTTATAAAAATGGAATAATATAAAAATACATTAGTGTCGGTTTTCTGTGTAATGAAGTATGTAAGATGGAATATGACATTTTCTTTAAAAATGACTTGATGGATAAGGACAGCAGTGGACAAATGAGTAGCAAAAATATGTAGGTTTGAATATGACATTTTCTTTCAAAATGGCTTTCCAATTGCTGGAGTTAAGGGCAGTAGTGAAAATGTTAATTTTAACAATTCATTGATGCCTGTAAACATTTTTCTGTTTTTTAATACATTTCCTCTAATAATACTAGGAGAAACAAGATACTTGAGAAGCACTAGTCCAGATAATAGGATTTGAGTTTTCGTTTTAATTGTCTAAATAATTCTAAATTTTTATTCCAAAAATTTCTTCCCAAATTATATTATTAAAAAAAAAATCATTCGCTCAGTTTTTTTTTCTTCTCTTCTTTAAAGTCCTATTTAAAGCAAACTTATTTTGATTATGAATCTTTATTTTAGCACTATAATCTCATTTTAATGCAATTTGTATGTGTAAATATTGATCCTAACTTAAGCTTTATGATTTATTATCAGTTAACTACTTCTTTTATTTGTTGCTCTTATTAGCTCGTAAAGTGAATTTGAATCGAATCAGATAGCCTTTTTGCATAACTTGTTTGTTTAATCAATTTTTTTATTTTAGTTTTTTAATTCTAAAATTACTATGATTAAAAATACATGCACATAAATGCAACAAATAGTTTTTTTAAAAGTATAAAATTAGACGTCAATTACCACATTAACTTTGACAGTTAAATTTATAACTCGATATAGATTAATTAAATGAAAAAAATATTTATATAGGATATTTAATTGACTAATCTGGGATTGCCACAATGTACAACACCTGGACAGTTAAATTGACAAAGACACTTTGGAATATAAAGGTAAGTCAAGTTAGAATAATTAAGAAAACTCTGAAGGATCTTGAAAAGAGATTGCAACAAATAGAGTGCATGAACATGGGAACTGACTTGTGATAAGCCAATAAGATAAACGTACAAAAAAAAGGGGAAATGGCCAAGAAATTGCTAGGCAATGTAAATGTAACTGCTAATAGTCAGGAACATAAAAAATGAATCTGAAAGAAATGCAAATGGAGACTCCTGAAGAAAGATAGCGCTATACAGCCATCTTGAGGGAAATCCACTAGTTATGAGCACTCTAAAAGTACCTATAACTTTGGATATTGGAACCAAATAATGATAAAACAGGTGGACAATTTTTATTGAATGTTTAAGTTAGCCACTAATCAACACTGCTACATCTAAATTGTAATGTAAATATGAGTCTAATGCAGCATCCAATAATTCCAATAGTAATTATCCTTACTGAAGTAGTAATAATAAAATTAATAATAATAATGATGTCGGAAATTTTTCATGTGACAAAAGAAAACCCAATCTAAAAGAATGATAAATAAACTTAATATAGAACTGTTTGTCAGATCTGTTTTTGTAATAAAGAACAAAACTGTATAATCAAAAAAGGTCCAGTTAGACATAAACCTAGATTGTAAATCTAACTGGGCATTAAAAAAATTGAATTCAATTGTTGAAATACTGCTAAGCACATTCCTGAGTGTCAAATCCAGAATTTCCTAAAAAAATATGTTATGCAGTTTTTGTAACAGGATGACACAGATAAATCTATGTAATCTGTTGTCAGCTCAGCTTGATTGTGCAAGAACAGAGAATATAGCTGTTCAACGCTAACTTAACTATTTTTTTTTCTGCTTCTGAATAAAGTGTGTTTCTAAAGGTTAAGAAAGGTCTATTTGTTTTTGACTGTCGGTTTTGTTAAAATAAATTCAATAAGTTTGTTTGGAATCCTTAGGATCAGGCTTAATAATTTGTACAACTAATTTTTGGATAATGTCCTCATCCTTATTATTGTTATATTCACGTTTTAGCCAATAAACCCTCCGTCCTTTTTCAGGTGATTAAACTCAGAAACCTTCTCGTTGTAATCAGGAGTTACAGAAATTTAAACTTAACCCTTTATTCAAACCTCGGGGGTAGCCTGCTCTTGTTCAGTTATTAAAACTAAATTTTTTTCTCTTAACGTTAACTATTTTTCCATTTTTACTTATTGAAATGAAGAAAAATAATTTTTATTGTTTCTATATTAGTTTTCTCAACTGAGAAAGGATAATAAACTGAAAAATAGTGGACAACCATTTCCCCTTGATAAAATTAATGGAAATATAAAAGAGGCCTTAAGATAAAAAAAATAACTTAGGTTAGAAATGTCCTCCTGCTCTGAGTAAGTATTGATTTATAAACCAAAAAAAAAGAAAAAAATACACAATACATAATTGAAATATTTCAAAATTGATGCACAAAAAACTGTCTTCTCAATGTTCAAAATAGTTTTTAAATGATTGAAAATCTATATTGAATATTACTCAATTTTCACTTGTAATTTATGGAAAATCTCTCTTCATTTTAAACTTCTTTTGTTGTTATTCATAAAGTCATTGTTTTATGAAAGCTTTGCTTTCTTTTCACCCTAGCCCAACCCTCTCTCTCTCTCCTTGAAAAATAGCATATAAAATCTGTAAATTTCTGTTGGAGGATAAATATGTATGACAAGTCAAGTTAAGTCTTATCAGCAGGCAAACTAAACACCTGTCAAGATTAAAAAACAAAGCTTTTATCTTTCCAAAATTAAACCTAAATTGTTATAAAATATCTTAAAAATGTATAATATTTGTATATGAGCCAATTTCTCTAAACATAATCCTCATTATCCTAATCAAATAATAAGAGAACATTTTTTCCAATAAATGTCATCTTAATTACAAGTTTAAATTGCATTTTCTTGTGCTATGAAGCTACAACAAATAGCATTTCTCCTTGTTGTATAATCAATTAAAAAAATATTGTTTTCTTGATTTATTTGCATGCAATTTTGTGTAAAAAAAAGTATTATTTACATATTTTCATAACATTTCAGGGAAAGATTGAAAAAAAAAATCGCTGGTGAGGATTATTCTGATTATGGCCCGAAATAAGAAGATTTTTGACAATTCTGAATAACCAAAAATCTGGGTCAAAGTTTACCCTTGGAGCTTCTAATTTTTTTAAAAGTTAGATATTCTTTTTATTGAAAAAAAAAGAAGAAAACCTTTAAAAGAAAACCTTTTCATGTTTTGAGTGGTTTTGGCTTGTTTTCTCTTTTTTTCAAAGAATTAGTACTTTTACTTTACCTGAACTTTATAAAAAGCTGAAGAATTATCTTTAGAAATTTCTTTTGTAAATTCCATATCTCTCTTGTAAGATTTATTCATAACAAGAGATAAAAAGATTCCATTGCACATAGATTTTTAGGAGGATCAAATGATAATTTTTTTTAATTAGCAACATCAGACTTTCCTCTTACATATGTAATTAAATAGTACGATGAGGATAACCCATGTCTTGACTACTAAAATTAACTCAATAAATATGGTTAGTGTTCATGGCCGAGTGGTCTAGGACGTAAGTCTCTGATCATGAAGGTTGTGGGTTCGAATTTGGACAAGTTGCACTGATGATTTCTGGAAGAATGAAATAGATCTATATGCAAATAT
>JAUZSX010209139.1:0-15951 GCA_034780655.1 Idiosepius hallami
TACCTCGGGAAAAATCTGTTTTGCGTCCCTCGGGGACTTTTAGAGAGCTAGGGGTACCACGCACGCGCGGCTTGTTTATCATGCTCCTGTCCTCTGTTTTAAATCCCTAGCAAATACTTCTAACAACTCTTCAACCACTGATTGAACCTTACAAGCCATATATAATATAAGCATCTTCAAAAATAGGTTATAAGTGATTAGTTTGATATTCAGTCATGAGAAGTTCCCAAGTCTAGAGTAAATAACATTAAAAAACAGTCACTAAATAGCTCTTTTATAAAACCTCTATTTAAAATGTTAAGTCAAAATATAGTAAATAATTTATTGTCTATAAATTCTTATTTTATGTCAGATGGCCAACTAAAATAATTTGGGGTAATACAGACAAAAGCCAATCAGTCATCTTGCAGGTCAATTGAATTTCTAGAATCTTCTAGAATGTATGTTAATTTTGCCATGAATGATGAATAGGTTTTAATGGAATTCATATTCAATTCCATTAAGTCAAAGTGTCATATACACCCAGATAATTGATAGCTTTAATTAAACATTCTATCAGAGTTTAATTCTGAGCAATACTTCTTTAAATCAATATCTACGCTCACTTTTCTATTGATATTTCCTAACAAAAATACCACATTGCAGAATAACATTTTCAAAAACAACATTATTTTTTTTTTCAGGATCATTTACAAAAATGTCCAATAAAAACTAGAAAAAAAATTAGTCTCTTAGGACTGGCTTTCCTTAGAAAAATAAAATCAAAAAGTTTAAGAAAATTAAATTTTAATCATCTAACCTTTCATTCTAAATGAAATACTATACTGATATTGAGAAAATTATATCCTATTTAATCAAAATCAATAAATACAGTAGAATAAAGAATTTTAAATAAGCTGACATTTATTCATAAGTAGTTTTATAAAAGTCAATACAAATTAAACACTGTATGAATTGTTTTAGGTATTTTAAAAGTTACAATCACTCTATACAACATATAACAAACAAATAAGATGCATTAGTGATTTAACATAACTCATTATGATAGAAGAGAGAAATTTAAAGACTTTTATATTTATTCATTAAGATAATTTAGATAAATACTACCTGACTGTATGTATATTTAGTATAATTAGAGAAAAATGAATGATCAATTATTTTTTAATTTCTATTTAAATAACCAAAGAGAGTTGATATTCTGGGAAAATAAACCAAACAACCAATCAATGAATTTAATTACTTCCATCTGTAATTTATAATTTTAATGATTTATATACAAAAAGAAATCAAATAGGATGGCAGAAATTAGCAGGGAAACAAGTCCTCATTTAATCTTGTGTATCAAATAGATTTTTTTTTTCAAAATTCAGAAATGTGTATCACTCCAAAGAGATTAAATAGGCAACAAAATATGATTTAAAGCAACAAAAAATTTATATAGTAACAAGAGTTCCAGAATTATTTTAGATTCTTTAAAATCCAGGGAAACAAAGCTCTTAGGTTTCAAATAATTAATCTTGGAAATAGAGACAGCTATTCACAAAAAATAAAATAACATGTGCATTAGATATTAAAAGTTGTTTCATAAGTTGTTTATCTGACTAACTACAAACAAAATTATTTTTCAAGGTTATATATAGAACAGAAAATTAAAAAAAGAAATAAAACTCGGATATAAATAACATGCATTTTGTGGATATGCTTTAATTTCAAAGGGAAAGCTGAGTATCAAAAGATTCCAAACTTTTTTTGTGCCATTTTTTTCATTAATGTATAACATTAAACTCCCATCGCTGATAGGGTGCATGTTATGATTTAGAGATACTAAGTAATTTGATTAGCTAAAACAATGTAATAAAAGTAGACCTACGTTCCTATGGATACCAAAATAAAGAATAGCTAAAGATAGTGAGAACAATTCTGAATGAAATGCAAACATTGGCTTACTCTAACTCTAGTTACACACTGTTGGTTAATCAATTAATTCATCAATAATTCAATGGACACAGAATTAATCAATGAGTATGGACATTGGGAATTGGAGTCAACATTCATTTACTGTGTAAGATCAATAAATTGTACTTTTCAGAAGTTTTACATGAAAAATGGCAAAACCATTCCAAACTAGAAATAAACAAGAATTAATTTAATCAAATTAGATTCTCGAATAAACAAAAGTTTTATTGAAAGTTTTGAATCGTTAGAAAATTAGTAGAATTTCCAAATTATTTTTTTTTCTTGAATAGCAACTTTGAAAAGCCACAATATTTTCCATTCCAAATCAATTAAGTAACATAAAAATGACTTAAACATTTGAGTGAATTTAGGCTAAAAACTGTGCACTCTTGCTATCTATAAACTAAATGTGTTTTTTAGCTTTATTTAATGAAATAATTAAAATTATTGTTTTCCTATCAATGCTTGGAAATAATTTATCTTTACATATATCTTTATATTTTAAGAGAAAACTCCTCAACAAGGATCTTATAGTAGATGTCCCCCAAGATGTACGTGTTGTGGCTTATACAAATTCTAAATGACACCATTCAGGAAGAAATAACTGAAAAATATCAAACATAAATTGACATAGTAGTTTATAACACATAATTTGGAGAGTCTATCTCTGTAGAGTTAATGAAGTGTTAATTTCACAGCCCTACTTAAACAAAGGTTCCCAAGTTCAATTAATACCTGGTCACTGTAGATTAATTTTTTATAAAAATAATATAAAAAAAAAGGAAAATGAAATTTTAGGTCAAAGTGCAATAATAATATAACTAAAAATCTCATAAATTTAAATTATAGTACCTAAAAACATTTTGACAGAAAAGCTTTATCTATGGTATGGTATTTGTACAGGACATCAGTAGAGCCAAAAGAAATAGGTTTAAAACAATTTGTTGATGATTAAGAAGATTAATTCCGAGTGTCAACAAACTAAATTATTAAAACTAAAATCAGAGCTAGCAAGTTTCATTTCCTCTTTATATAATTAATTCAAAATTAAAAAAAAACCAATACTTTATAATTCATTTATAAAGAGAGTGCACTATATAACTTTAATTGACTAAATTGGGTCATACAAAGTGTAAACTCAACCAGTTGGAGATAATATATATTTTGACAGACCCTGGCCTATATAAGCCTAATTGCTGTCGTTCATATTCAAAACACACTTGATTAAAAAAGATGCAGTTTTCCTTTTCACAAATTTTATTTTCAATTTTTTTTCTTACTGTCAACAGCAAGAAAAGAATTGAAAATAAAGTTATTTTAAAAGAAAACTGTATCTGGTTTAATCAAATGTGTTTAAATAACCAACTGCTTTTTAAATATACAGAATACAATCTATATTAAGGCCTGTCAACTTGGTGAGAGGAAATCATTTAATTGTCTATCATACCACGTTAATCACCTGATGAAGGCTGGCTGATAAATTAGCCAAAATGTAGTGAAAAACAACAACTATGTAAGATGAAGACAACAGTCCATAAAAAGAAACTTTTTTTTTTCTCATATAAGAGTCTTTCTTTAATACATTGTTCAATGAACAGTTTTTGCTGTATATTTTGATCTGGATTACAAGCAAATGTTTCACAAAACATCAAAACTGAAAGTTGGTAACAAACTTTCATCATCAACTGATTCAATCTTCATTTTTTTTCTAATATTACTTCTTCATCACCTGCTTGAAAATAAGATTCTTCAATCAAAGATGAATTTAATTAGCAAATCATAATTGCATATCCTCATTCATTAACATTAATTAATTTCCATAATCTGACTCTTAAAAGAAATCAACTTGCTACTGATAAAAAATAAAATAGTCTACTGATAAAAAAAAAATTTTATATTTCACTGATCAAGTTATATCACTTATGCTCTGAAATTAAAAAAGTTGATCAGAAATTATTTTCATCACAATACCACTTGAAAAGTGCCTTCCAAGTTTAACATATCTAATTTTAATATATTTTGTCATTCAGTTTGGTTGATGAAAATTAAATTTGTTTTAAATATAAGAAATATCTGTTATTTATTCAAAATACTAAAAATTTTGTCAATAGCCCTAACAACCTATACATTAAAATTGATTTTTTAATAAAACTTTTGATACATTTAATAAGTATATAACAAATTGATTTTATCCATTTCAGATGTTTTTGTGGACACCAGAGAGATAAAAAGTATCTATCTATGCATCAGAATATTCTTTTTTATAAACCTTAAGATTACCATCAAATGTTTTAAGCATAATGAAACAAAAGAATAACCATTAATAAGTTTTTATTTGAATCCAATCAAAACCTTTGAATGAGTTTTAAAGATGAAATGATAGCAGCAAAAATATTTTAGTAAATTAACCATAAATTTTCATGTAATAAATTATACAAATAGTGAATAGAAATTTTAAAGGGTCAAAGTTCAAAGATTGAACCTTTTGGTCTCTACCAAAACTACTCTGCCAAGTGTGAGTCTAAACACTTGAAATTTGATATATTGGTTATTTAGACCTTGGAAACACTTTCTAACTGGTTTTAATCTGGAAAAATTGCTCCTAAGGGGTCAAAATTTGGACTTGCAAAAAACACAAATCAAAACGAAGGCAAAAGTGATCATCAAAGCATTCAGACCACCAGAATTTGCAGGGTACAATGATTCAGACTCTCCAAATTTGCATATGTATGACACTGCTTTCCTTTAAAATAGGTTTCCCTATTCTAGTAGCAAGCCCCTGGCACCTAGACAAGCCAGCCAATATTTTTAGTATTGAATTAAATTATTTTTATGAAATAGTTTATACTAGAATACTGCTACTCTTAATCAACAATAATGATGGCCCAAATAACTTTATCTCAACCCAAATTTACCTGTCAAATTCATTTTATAATATTTATATTGAAACTATAAATAGATCATTTTTCTCCATCAATAGACTCTTTAAATGGAGTTTTACATTTCAAAAACTAACCAATCCAAATAGACCCAACATCCGAGTTTGGATTAAATATCTATTGTTAACTTCTAACTGAAACCTTTAAAAGTTTAATTCACATAGCCATGACACTGATCTACACTTTTTTTCATGTGAAATTTCTGCTTTTTATATTAAATCTACAAAAAATAAAACAATTTTCCAAATTATTGTGAAACAAAAATTCACAGATTATGATTAATGAATGGTTTCCATAAGAGATAAAACAAAACTTTAATTATCCTATTTTGAACATCACCAAGCAACTTCAGATTATTAGAAATCTTTTTATCTTATTAAACCAATTATTTGAATATTCCCTACAACCCTTTTTTCTGCAAGTATTATTCCTTATAAAAAGAAATAAAGGATTTTTTTCGGTGATGGAAAACAATATAAAAAGAATCATATTTGATTCTTTTTATTTTAAATATTAAATATTTAGCTCCATTTGTAAAACAGCCTGTTTCACTGATTGTGTTGTGAATAGATTCTTAATTTTTCTTATTGTTACACAAAGAATACAATAACTTGTTCTTTATTGACCCATGCCAGCTTTATTGCATTGAAATAAATACTTGTTTTATCTTGTATATCAAACCAAAAAAAGTTATTTGCAGATTCTTTTGATTTTTTTCATAACCCAAAACAAAAATCTTTCCTCTAAAAAAACAGAATCTATACTCTACTCCTTCGAAACAGAAAATATGGTTTCAATTTGGGTTTTTTTCTAATTGATGTTTCCATATCTTTTCTTATATTTCTAAATGACCTCCTGTGTGTCTATCTGTCTGAGGACTACTTCAAAACTACCTTGCCAATTTTTAGTCTAGAGACTTGAAATTTGATACATGGGACATTTAGACCTGTGGAACAAATTTTTTGTTCCAAAAAATAATTGTTAAAGGCTCAAACTGAAAAAATTGGATCATTGCAGGTACGTTGGCCATTCCATTGGGGTATCAATATAAGCAGCAAATGATTTTTAACTTTCAAAAAATTACAAAATCTTGGAATGACAAAAGCAAAGATCAAAATAAGCACAGATGAGCAAAATAATGGAATACTTCTACTATATAAATATAGTAACTTTAGAGTTGCGTCTTACTCCGAATTTTCCAACTAAAAACCAATCAAATACCCATATATCAAATTTCACCTTCAGCTGCCTCGGGCAGATGGGGCTCGTTAACTCGGGAGAGCAGCTCATCTAGGTGAAGGGTAACACCAAATGTAGAAAGCCCGGGTAAGAGCACATAAAAATGGCCTTGTGCCAAACTTGGCTTGGTGCTCACCAATTATATATAATATTAAATTTCAAGTTTTTAAACCAAAAATTAGCAAAGAATTTCTTGTAGTCATCAAACTGTTGAAGATTTCTACTAATGATAGACTGTAAGAATGTGTCAAATTTCATTTATATAAAACCATTAAGCTTATTTTTTCAATTATTGATTTTCACTACATATTAAGATTATTCCAAAACAACAAAGCCATTTCGGAGTCCGTAGGAATGAAGTCACAAAAAGACAGATGCACACACAAAGTTATATTAATCTTTGGAGTGAGAATGCTTATATTTATAGTTAGAGTGCTCGATATCAGTGATAGAGCATGTAGGTAAGTATAGACACAGAGTCAATGGCCTTTGGTGGCTGTCAATTTCTCAACTGTGATTTTATGGAACTTTGTGTATATAGTCAAACTACAGAAATATTTTTATCGAAATCTTCACTGCAAAAGAAGTATCAAATAAATTATAAAAAGTGTTGTTAACAAATTATTGTCTCTACGATTAATAAAGCCTACTAGTCATTTGAGTTGACTTAGTCATGATACAAAGGATAGCTTTCTTTAATTTTTATAAGTAAAATAATTTGATATTAAATGACCAAAAAATTGATAGCCTATAAAACAAAACTAATCAAAATTCAGTATTTCTAGTTTATTAGTGGTTCTATAACAATAGTAACTGATCAACTTTCCTCATTTCTGAAAAAAATATCTGAGTATAAATATTTATTTATGTTTCAGTACTTCATTATATAACAGTTTATAAATACCCTAATCAATAAAAACAAAAAAAAAAGAATAGGTTATTTTGTTTTACAGCATCTTAAGCTTTGTGATCATTTAATGTCAGTTTTTGAAAATATCTTTCTTTTGGTATCAAATCGTTAGAAAAAAAATAAATTACACTAGTAAATCTCTGGCAAGAAGGATTCAGAATATTTAAACCTCTTCCAAGAGTATTACCCAATACTAAATGCAATTGACTGACATTGAATTCATGTATAATGATCTCTAAGTTTAAGTGATTCACTCTTTCATTCATTCGAACTTTCTCAATAAAAATGAGTTTTCTAAATTTTTTCTTATCATTCAAATGACAAATTATACTTTATATAATTTATATCAAGTATTGGTAGATTTTATTTAAATCCAAGTTTTAAGAAGTTTAATTCATTCATTATTTTCCATTCAGAATATATTTACATTTTTAACCTTTGTATTTTTTTTTTTTGTGTGTGTTTTTTTTTGGAGGTGGGGCTTTTCTAAATTAGCATGAAAAGATTTTCAACAAATTTAATTCAATAAATACTATTATCTCAATGGTGCAGCTGAGATGACTCACAATCCAGTTTTAAAAGAAGAATCCATAAGTGAATGCACAATGCAGCAGTGATTTCATCAATTATATTGTAAAATTAACCTTGAAAATCAAAAAAGAGAACTTTAGACACAATTCTTCAACTCATGATAAAACAAAATTGAAAAAAAAACTAATGAAAGAAAGCCAAAAAAATAAAAATAAAAAAGCTTATTTCTTTTAATGGCTGCTGCTGTTTCTTACATTTATTATTTTCATATGCATAGACTTAAGATAAGTGATATGCAAGTTCAAATCCAAGTCATTAAACTTATGTTCAGATTAATACTTCTTGAAAAGGTATGAATCCCCTTATTCTCTCCAGATATAGGTTAAATAGTGAAACAACAGTTTAAACAGATCTTAACAAAAGAAAATCTTTTAATGATAAATTGATCTAAAAGGTTTGATATGAAGCAAAACAAATCAATTCTACATAAGTGGAATAATTTAGATCTTGTTAAAAAATTTGCAAATTATTTATATATTTTGTTTGGAAATTTTTTAAATCAAATGGATATTTTAAGAATTTCTATTTTGAACAAAATAATTCCAATTTGGAATCATGTATTATTTTTTAACATTTATTCAACAGATTTTTTTTATGTAAGAATAGTTTCTTTTTAGTAAAACATATATTTACTCATTTTAAATGAGATCATATCAATATATTTTTAATTTAAATAGTTTTTTTTAATTCAATAAACAGTAAAAGCTTTAAAATTGTTCATGATCAAAATGAAATCTCCTAGTGATGCACTGCAAAGTTATAATTTTCCCTACATACAATTAATCTCATCATTAAAAAAATGTTCAAATTATGAATTTCAGAATTGATGAATACAAGAATAGCAATTTGTCATTCACTATTTTTAAGGAAATAAAAGTATTCTAAAGAAAATAATGAACCATAAGGATTTTTTAAAAGAAATACAATACAAGTCTTATGCAAATTTTAAAATTAAAATACAAACCCATTTTGGATTAATTCTGATTTAAGCATGAAAAGATTTGAATGAAAACCTTTTTTTTTTATTTCTATCAATCATTTAATTCACAATACTTGATAAAAAACTGAAAAATAGCAATTTACATATAAACTAATTATTTCATACACTGATCTTAGAACATTAGCTGCAAAGTTATTGGAACCAATCTACATAGAATGCACACTAATAAAGTCATTATTGTTTTACAAGATAATATATCAGTTGTAATAATAGTGAGTAATATTTCTTTTTCTTGGTGAATAATGGCTAATGTTTTCCTATTTTACATAACAAATAGCTTTAAAAATGTCAGTAATGAAACTGATATTCAGAATGTATGTTCAATGTATGAATGACCTGATTGACTAAATTTAACCTCATTTTACAATTTCAAATTTAGATTTTAGACTTGTGTCAACTCCAGAAGATGAAAGAAACAACTAAAATGTCAAAATGAATAAAAAATAAATAAATGCAGATTTTATATCATGGCAAAAAACATTGATTTAAAATAAAATGAAAATTCAAAATATTTTATACAAGGTAATAGAATATTTCATATTGCTATAGCTTTCTCAAAAAAATAGAATAAATCCAAATGTTTCATCTTTAAAGTGAAAATTAAACCCAAACTATTTAAGTGTCTACTTTACCAAGCAAAATATGGACGAAGTAAACACTATTTACTGTTTTTTTTTTGTAAGCAGTTTTAATAACTGCTTACACAGTCAAAATTTGTCAATTCTCAAATGCATTAGATAAATTTTATTTACTTATTTCAACAGGTCCTCTTCAAAAATGAAAAGTGCTAATATGAAATTTTGATTTTATACACCAGCAAAATATCTGTTTCAAATGTAAATTTTATTACATTTTTTAAACTAAAACTAAACTTTAATTCAGCTATTGATTAATATATAATAATTAGGTTGTGTATATAGCTATATAAAATGGAATCAATATTCCAACAACACTTTAAGTGAAATAAACCATATTTATTTTTGAATAATGACGATAAATAATTTGGAAATTTGCATAGATCAATGGTTAAAGATGTTGTCTCCTATCATTAAGATCACATGTTCAAATTGGATGAGTTGTTGCACTGATGATTTCTAATAAGAATGAAATATGCAAATTTCAAAATTATTCATTGGTGTTATTTAGAAATAAATGTTTGCTTCACTTATAATTAGGTAATGTGCATTTCTCTAAGCACAAAAATTAACATAAGTACAGCATGACAGGAAATGGAAATGTAGTAAACAAAAATATATTGTTTATATTCACCATTAAGAAAAAGAAAGAAACCAAATGATAACAGAGATAAACAGTGCTTATTGTAAAAAAATTATCAATATATTGAAAAAAAACTATCTTGAATTGAAAAAAGTGAAAAGCCTTCAAACTATCTCTGATGATCAACACAGACATACAAATATTTGCTAAAATTAAAAATAAGCTTAAAATAACATTTATAAACTATGTTCATCAAATATTTACTCCTCCTCTCCCTAGAACAGTCAATATTTGGAGAGCAAAAAATAAGCTTTGGACAAATTATCAAAAACTAAAAATGTAATTTTTATCTTTAAAGATAAAATACAGTTTAGTGTTACTGTTAAATTTGATTACATTTTTCCTATTCACAAATAATATATATGAAACCTAACATTCTAAATTAAAGCTGTATACCAGAGCTCAATTCTGGTTGTAAAATTATCTTAAATAATCAAATACATCTAGGGCTTTATGTTGCAAGTGATTTTTCTAAGTGGCAACTCAAAATAATAAAACACTCATCATTTGACGACTGTTTTTTCACCGACAATCTTCAAAGTATGAAGGTAAAACCTCTTTTTAACCAAACTTTTTAAAAATAAAATGAATAAAGTCAAATTTATTTAAACAACAAAAGGTTTGATATTAAAAGAAAATAGAACAATACACATTTTTTAACAAGGTTGTATAAAAATGACCCCAAAAATATTTAACAAATTTTTATGTTCAAGACAAAAGTAGTTTGAAGTGAATTGGATTATACTTTCTTAAGGTTATCTAAGTTTAGAATTATTGGTTTCTACATGAAATTAGAGTGAAATAACAATTGATGGGTTTGACTAGTAACTTTTCTATTTGGTTAGTAAATAAACATATTTAGTTGTCAAAGGTTGACTAAAGGTGAATTTTTCCATAGAACCTGTACACAGACCAGCTATTAATACTTAGATAGAGAAGTAAAAAAAAAAAACAAGAAAAAGTATATAAATAGTTTTACATGTTACCTAAGCATACCAATCATATAAATTACTATTCATAAACTAGAATCAAAAGATATTCAACTATAGTTGTTAATGGTACAACAGTTCTAAACGTTAAGAAAATAAAAATTCAGTTAACTGATTTTCTGTCATAATTTGGCAGAGTAAAAATCTTATCAGGTTTATTGAGTAATTGGTAGTCTTTAAAAAGGACAGTGAAATTTGCCTACTACTACTACTACTACCTAATGGTAGGAGTATATGACTATTCACTTTTTTTTTCTTTCATTTACCAGGAAACCCAGCAAATAGCTCTTTATTATTTTATTTATTTACATCTGAGTTAGAGACAATCACATTTAACAGGTTTTATATATATATATATATATATATATATATATATATATATCTATTTTTATATCATAAATAGGGAATACCAAAATACTGTTTTTTAATGTATACAACAATTTAAAGGCATTCTTCTGGAATTATTGATGATTACATAGACATTAAAATGAGTATTATACATTTATATGATGAACGTTCCAAAAGTAATGCCTTCTGAATGGATTAAAAGGAATATAAAATTGTATTGTTATGATGGCTGAACTTATGCATTCATCACCTTAAATTTCATCTCGGTGTTGCAGGTATTGATGGTGTGAGACTCTTAAAAAACAACCTGGGCTTTGGATGTGCCTCAGAAGTAGATTTGATTTGATTTGGGAT
Source organism: Idiosepius hallami (assembly GCA_034780655.1). Lineage (NCBI taxonomy): Eukaryota > Metazoa > Mollusca > Cephalopoda > Idiosepiidae > Idiosepius > Idiosepius hallami. Next base: position 11,605 of record JAUZSX010209139.1, read on the forward strand.
TTAACGGCATATCAACCACTTTGGGGTCATTTAATGCCAGAATGGTATTTTGTTTATTTTGTTTGATTCTCATAAGTTTCTATTATGAAAGTTGGTTTAGTAGTTATTTATTTGTTGGTTATTTTTGTTTTGCTTGTTTTATCAGGAGTATTTTTTTAATGATTCTTTTAATGAATATTTTGTTGATATTTGTTGTTTAGAGAAGTTTGAACAATTTTGCTTCTTTTATGTATTGTATAATTTGGTGAGGTTTTGATTTTTTAAATATTTCACTGATGTTTGATGCATCATTGAATTCCTCCATGCACAAAAAATTGAACCGATCAACAATCACCGATGCCAGTTAAATGTTTACAAAGATGATTCAGTTTATTTCAGAGTGACAAAAGAGATGTGAGTGACAAAGTGCAAAAATGAAATGAAATTGGACCACCTCATTCATTGTTGTGAAAAGTGTATTAAAATTGTGGCAATCATATCAAAAAATAAATTCTAGAGCATAAAAGGTTATTTATTTTAATGGTAACACTTCCGTCTTTGTAGTTCTTCAACTTTGAAAAAAAACTTTAAAAATAGGCGGCATTAATTTTTTAACTCCCCTCATACAACTAAACTGTATATACTTATAAAAATGGTAATTAGAATTAATTTAAAAATACCTCTTCAATAAATGAAAACTCACCATTATCATTTGAGATTACTACTATAAAATAAGGGTTTGTTTTTATTAGAGTCTGATATCTTTACTAAATGTGAGATATTAAAAAAAGTTGTTTTTTTTTCTACTGTGGTGTCATTAAAAATTATTGGTAAAATAGAATTTTTATCCCACAAATAATGCCACACAAAAGAGAGAGGTTTATTCTTTAATCATTAAAAAAAAGTTTCTATTCAAACGTGTAATATCATGCCACAAAGGCTGAGAGACTGTGATCACCAAACTTGGCAAGAATCATGATGAAGGAATTTCAAGTTGGAGCACTCTTGTGATCATGCCAAAAAGAGAATCAGCAATTATTAACCTGTACTCAGAGATGTTTCTTCTATTTGCTATAATGATACAAACAAAGAACTGGCCTCTCTAGTCATTAGATAACAACACAAGTTAACTATTCCAGATACCATCTTATTTAATTTAATAAAATGAACAGATTCACCACAAAGATTTTACTTGACTATGACAAATAATACAATACTCGTACATAAGTAAGTATATGCTTTAACATCCAAAAAAAAAAGACTGGAGTTTTTTCGCTTAACTTTAGAATTATTTCCAAAAAAGTAATTTTTAAATAATTCTAAACTAGCAGAACCCGTGTAAATTCCATGGTAGTTGATTACCTTAACCCCCCCCCCACGTATGCTTTAATTTCTCATCAAATAATGAAACAATAAATCTTCTAATTCTCTCCTTTGCCCAATTCTCCCGTTTGAGAAGGGAAGAGAATTGGATGAGATAATTGGTAGTGGGGAGAATTGGAAGTTGATGTATTAATTAATATGCAGCCAACCTCATTTGCATATTCTCTGGACAAACATTTTTAAAAAGTTGATAGAATAATATATAGATTTGTCAAAAATTGATTTACTTTTGTTATCAGCAGTAAATAAATAGTTCTAAAAAAATCAGTATTTATGTTGGCCTAGATTGTTCTCTATATTCTACATTCCCTCATCCATTAAAATAATCATGGAAGAAAAAAAAGGGAAATTACCCCAAATAGGGTAAATTAGAAATTGAAGGACCCCCTCATGTGTGATATTTCCATACTAAAAAGACAAACTTTTATTTTCATGAGTTCTACATGCAAATTGGTTTGTCCCACAGAGTATTTATGTAGGGGTAAATTCATTTTACTACAAATTCTATTTGTTAGCTCACCCCTGCATTAATAGATTGTATTGGTAAAAAAAATGGTGGAAAGTCTTTAAGTAATATAAATGTTTCTAATTAAAATCATTTATCAACAGCAGAAGAGAAATTATGGTTAAAAACTGTCAATACTTGATTAAACAAGCCAGAATAAAAACTTCCAATTTTAATGATAGAATAATCTTTATTTATTCCTCAAAATACAATCATTATCTCAAAACAATATTTGGGTTTGGTTTTGGGAAGAGTTATTTCATGTTTCTAGCATTGTAGAAGTTTTTTCAGGTATGTGAGTGATTGCCACAGTTTAGCAGAAAGTACTTAAAGTGCAGCATTCTTGGCATATCGAGCATTCTGGGAGGCTTTCTGTTTCCAGGATGAAGAATTATATGATTGCATCTTATGCAGATACAGGACAACAAACACCTACTCCCTGTGCGACAAGTATGCATGAATCAGTATTAATATGTACCTATATTGTCAAATGACACAGAACTATAAACAAAAATTTGAAGCCACTAATTCATTAACTTTGAGAGCTAATAACAAAAATTGCTGATAATCAATAAAATAAAAATTATTAGAAAATGATATGGTATTTTGGAATCCTTGGGATGAAGCTTTATAATTTGTATGTCTGTTGTTTTGGTCAGTTGTGAAAGGCAACACTCACTAAGATTCTAACTCACAATCTGGTCATGGTTAACAGAATAAGAGCAAGCTACCCCAGTGGTTTGAATAAAGGGTTTAAGTCTGAAATTCATCTGCTAAAATCTTGCAAGGATGAGGACAACAGTCAGAAAAATAGATGTACAAATCAGAAAATGATATTTCTAAAAAGTTTATCATTCAACCTTGATAGATTTAAACAAGACGTCTTTCTATGTAAGAATTAACTTTTTTTTATTCGGACTTCTGTACTCATCTTGGTAATTTGATGTTTATTACACCACGTTTCAGCCTAGTGATCCACAGGCCATCTTCAGGTGTTTTAACTGTAACCTTAGATAGGGATGTTGCGTCTCGTCACCAAATCCCCAGTAATCCCTATCTCAAGTTACAGCTAAAACACTTGAAGATGGCCTGAGGGTCACTAGGCCGAAACGTAGTCTAAAAAAAAAAAAAAAAACATCAAGTTACCAAGAAGAGGACAGAAGTCCGAATAAAACAGTTAATTCTTATATTATGATGCCTTATCTCAAAATAAAATAATCTTCTTTCTATATTGTAAGATCACCTCTAAACTGTATATTAAGATTTTCATTTTCAAAAGATTTCTTTAGTTTTTGAGGTCAATTACACTTTTTTTCTTTTTTTTTATCCTTCTACCGCCCCCCTATCCATTCCCCTTTTTTTAACAATGGTAGAGTCTTTTCTTCCGAGATTTACTGTACTTAACGTTTTACAGTCTTGTTGCTCTCTGTTCTTCCATAACAATTCTACTTGTTTCTCTATTGAGCATTGTGTTAGATTCTAACAAAGACAGTCGTTATCACTTGAAACAGAAGTGCTGCCACATTTGTAGAAAACACAATCAATAAAACAGGGGCACCTGTTGTAAAGCCATGATAACCATTTTAGATTAGGTTCTAACCAAAAAGTATTTCAACGTTGTTGACAGGTGTCAGAAAAAATATAACGTTGTTCCTATGTTTTTACAACCATTATCATTTTTAACCCATTTAAAGAATTTCAAATTGATAATGTCATACATAGAATCATTACTTTAAACCAATGGTTTTCAAAGTGGGCAGTACCACCCCCTGGGGGGGAAGATATGAACTTTCTGGGGGGCACTGGTGAGTAAGTAGTCAGATGAGGGGGCATTAAAATTGTGAAAAGGACCTTAGAGAATTACAGTAAAATGTGATATTGGTGTTGGTACAAAGGCTGAAAAAACTGGATGATTTAATTAAGTATTCCCCAGTCATTGCAAATAGACATTCATGCCTGTATACATCCACTATATATTTGCCTATATGATCTGTCATTATGGCATTCGTTGGAAGAGGGGGCGCTGGCATTTTCGTCTAGCGGTGAAGGGGGCACTGGCATTTTTGTCTAGCGGTGAAGGGGGCACTGGCATTTTTGTCTAGCGGAGGAGGGGGCACTGGCATTTTTATCTAGCAGAGGAGGGGGCGCTGGCATTTTTGTCTAGCGGTGAAAGGGGGCACTGGCATTTTTGTCTAGCAGTGAAGGAGGCACTGGCATTTTTGTCTAGCAGAGGAGGGAGCGCTGGCATTTTTGTCTAGTGGTGAAAGGGGGCACTGGCATTTTTGTCTAGCAGAGGAGAGGGCACTGGCATTTTTGTCTAGCGGAGGAGGGGGCACTGGCAAAAAAAGTTTGAAAACAACTGCTTTAAACCATAGTTATCAAAAATTTAACATCTATGTCCAGTTTTGGATTGGATTGGATGGTTTATTTAACCAGCATATCAACCCTCATGGGTCATTTAATGCTGAATAGGTTATTTG
>JAUZSX010209467.1:0-31706 GCA_034780655.1 Idiosepius hallami
TATATATATATAAGTATATATATATATAAAAGTATATATATATATATAAAGGGACATACGTACGTATACATATATATTCTTCTATTATAGCTAGATTGATTGTAGAAGATGATAATGTTCATCTAATGGAAAAATAAATAAAAATATTAATATTTACTACTTAATTTATGCAAATTTAAGTGTACAGGAATGGCTACAAAGTGTATATACCAATTTTACCAGAAGGGTTGTTTTACTAATAGATCTGAGCAGTTAATGTGGGATAGACAGTCGGACTTCGGAACCGTACAACGCGAGTTTTGAATTCAAGTTGCTCCGTCTACGTTGACATGTTGACTAATAACCACGGGAAAGGTATGAATATTCATCTTCCATCCTGCTATGGAATAAAAAGTGAAACTTGTGTTATCAAAAAACTATGTATGCATAAAAGTAACGTTTATTAAAAAAGTAGTTGTTCTCGGCATTAAAATTACCTAAAAATCTTGACATGCTGTTAAACATAAAAAAAACGAAACAAATAAGTCTCCTTCGACTTAATAATAACTCTTGGGAGGTAATTTGTTTCTAATTATTAGTGTAATAACATCCACATATACTTGGGTACTAATATGTTAGTATAAATGTTTATTCGAGTTAATGAGCCAAAGCTTGCATTGTGTAAATCAGTCCACGGACAAGTATATACGAGTGATGTTACAAAAGTTGTGCCAACAATTTTTAAAAGTTTTTTTTGAAGTGAAGTTGAACAGCTACAAAAAGCAACCTTCTTTACCCTAGAATTTATTTTTCTATATAATTAACACTATTTTTAATGCATTTTTGCCAGCATTAAACTAGGCGGTCAAATTTCAGTAAGTAGTAACAGAAATGTTAGTGACAGACATAGCCTGTCACTTATATTTCTGTTACTTCTCTGAAATCGACGAACGTGACTGTGTTGCTGACATCAACTTCATCGGCTTTTAAGCGTTCTTTTTCGGTTGTTTTTTGGAGCCTTACAACGTCAAGATCTGCAAGAGATAAATAAAGTTTTCAAGTTTGGAATGCATAAGTAAAATTAGTATAACATTGCAATTTGCAATCCACTCCAATTCATTTGGGCTGGATAAAATACAGGAATCTTTATATTTAGAACAAATCTAGTACATCATTAAACACTTTTAAAAAGTGTTATATATAAGAAATATGATAATTTGATAAAGGTGTTATAATAATTTAATTTTATGATAGCTTTAAATTACGTCTGAAATCGAAAATATATCTTTTTAGACAGAAAGTAATATTCTATGTGCAAATAGTATTTTTGCTTCAACATTTGTCAGAACTTACCTGGCACCAGAACAATTGTTGCTTGTGGTATGATCAATTTCGTCTTTCTTTATACACACTATGCAAAGCAATTCCCGAAACACCTCGTGATATATATAAATTGAACAATGCAATTCTTATCATTCAAAAATCTATTCCAGTTTAGGCCGTGGTAAAGTCGCTTCAATTGAAATTTTGGCTCGCTGACAGCCTCCATTCTTAAACAAACCACCAACCGATGGAAATCAATAGTAATTTAGGCTTTCAGTTTCCAGTAAGCGAACATTCCTTTCTGATTTCCTTCTTGTTCAAGGTGTAGAATAACTGTGTAAAGAATTGACAGAAACTAATCTCTCAACTTAACGAATGTAAAGAACTTACATTTGTTCACTTAAGTACAAAGTAGCACAAATATTATTGCAGAAACATTTGGTTTTCCAAATATATATAAAAATACAATCTTTTTTTTTTGGCGATCAGTCGTGGTCGAGCATGACTGTCCCCCGTCTTGGTTCTATGGATCCTTTCGGGAGGAAGCCTGTGCGTGATGTCTTTTAACGTGTAAAGACTGAAGCACCTGCAGTCACCACACCGCCCCTTGGCAGAGGATGGACCTGTTTACAATGGCATGTAGAGAACCACGACGACGGAAGCCATCCTCTGTTGCGGCTTTCCACCACCTTCAGTGCCGTTGTGTTGCTATGGTCATCATCCATCACATCCTCCGTTGAGGGCTTGCCCTATTTAACCCATAGCTGGACGGAAGATAGGGATTCATACATTTCCCAAGGGTATTAGTCAACATTTTAAATTTAAAAAAAAATTATAATTGAAGAGTAAATCACAATTTTTTGTCTTTTAAGGTCATTATTTCTAAATAACTGATGACCACGCAGGCGAGAAACTAACAGTCACCGAAAGCCGTTGACTCCGTGTCTACGCTAAATTAATATATATGCTCTATCACTGATATTGAGCACTCTAACTATAAATACAAGAAATCTCACTCTACAGATTAATATATACATATATACCCATATATTTATAATTATATACACACACACGCACACACACAGACACAATATATATATATATATGTATATATATATATATATATATATATATATATATCTATGTATATATATATATAATGTATGTGTGTGTGTGTGTGTGTGTAATAGAAAATCATTAGAAAAAACAAAAAACAAGAATTTACATTAGTGCCAATGCGTTTCGGATGTTTTTATATATATATATGTGTCTGTGTGTGGACAGGAGAGTCTATACCAAATCCCTAAGCCAATTTTGGGTCCACAGACTCAAAATTATATATAGTGGATATGAAGACCAAGGAATAAATTTGTTTAATTAGTTTTGAGCTGGAAAGTCAGCTGCTAAGAGGCCAAAGTTTAAAGATTTGACTGTTTCAGTCTCTACTAAACAACTCTGCCAATTTTTGGTCTACAGATTTGAAATTAGATATACTGTCTCTTCACACTTGGACAACATTTTAATTGCTTTTGAGTCAGAAAAATAGCTGCTAAAGGGTTTAAAACTAGAATTACAAAAAACTAATTTTTGATTTAAGAAATATTTCCAACAGAATTGATTTAGTATTAACTTTGTTGCAGACTTTTGTGGTCTTCTTGGTAGTTTATGTCCTTTTTGTAACTACGTTTTGGCCAACTTTACTTCAGGCCATCTTCAGTTGATTAACCATAGATAGGAACATTAAGTCAGGACCCATTTGAGTCTTTATGGTTCAAGGTGAGTATTATCAGAAGATAGCGGTTTCAATTCCTACCTGAGTAAGCCAGAGGTTTACTTGATCAAAAATCTAGTTTGATAGACAACAACTATGGAAGGCAATGATTATTGGAGATAATGTTACAAGATTCAACATTCTTATCTGAGGTTGTGGTTAATCACCTGAAGATGGCCTGAGGTGAAGTTGGCCAAAACATAGTGAGAAAACAACATAAACTACCAAGATGAGGACAAAAATCCACAATACAATTAATCCTCAGAATTTGAAGCCTCTTTTCTAGATAAAAGTACAGAATTGATTGACTAATTCTATTCGAATATTTTTCAGAAAAAACATAAAACAGATTTTATATTCATTAAACAATGTTTACCTCAGCCTAAAAAAAAAAATAAAGATCAATTTTTCATTTTAATAATTTCCATATTATTTGCATCCACCCCTTTAATTTATACGTCCTTTAATATTTATATATCTAATAGTGAAATGAAGAAGACTTAAATCCCGCCCCCCTCCTGCAAAAAAAATATACGTTTTTTTGTTTCTTTTCTATTTTTTTAAATTTTTCTTTAGAGTAAAAAGAAAAAAAAAGGAAATAATTCATTTAGATTTTTTAAAGGATATTTTTTACTTAAGACATATTTCATTTTTCTAATCCTAATAAATTCATGGTTCCCCAACCGAGGATTAGAAAAACTGCTTAAATAGATAAGAAATTGGGAGAGGAATATAAAAGGAGGGTGGGGAGAAAAAGAGAGAGAGAGAGAGAGAGGGAGAAAGATAGAGAGAGAAAGAAATGGCAGTTGTAGGATGGAGAAGATAAAGCCAAGTTAAATATTAAAAAAAAGCCCCCCAAAATAAAAAAAAAAATGATTTCCTAACACATCTCTGATCCTTTGATACACGTATAGATAAGGCTATGTGCATTAAGATGCATAAGTATATGCATGCACAAATGCATCTAAATATTCCTATATATGTGTATATATACACACACACACACACCAGTATAAATATTTGCTTATATTCATAGATGTACAGATTTTTGTTAATACCTAGTCAAAAGTAGACACATGAATGCAAACATAGAGATAGACATGTACACATGCTCAAGCCTTACATATTCTTATATAAACAATGAGATGGATTCTTTCATATGTATACAGTTCAAAATCTCTCTCTCTCTCTATTTGTCTGTCTGTCTGTCTGTCTGGGGACTGCCACTTCATTACAGAAGAAGACCAACATTCACAACATGTCTGAATGCCAAGGAGTCCCCATATGGTTCCACCCCTATCTGTTTAGCTTGTAAGGGGTCAAAGTTGAAAGATTTGACCTTTGCAATCTCTACCAAACTAATCTGCCAATTTTGGGTATAAATACTTGATATTTGATAATTTGGGTTATTTGGACCTGGGGAACACTTTATACTTGGTGTTGAGCCAGAAAAATAACTGCTAAGGGGTCCATATTTAGAATGACAAAAAACCACAAACCAAATAAACCCAAAAGTGAGCATTCAAACTGAAATTTGCATAGCTCAATAATTCAGACCTCTGAAGATCTAATGGTACTGCTTTCCAATATAATAGGCTTCTTTAATTACCTTAGTGACAAGTCTTATGTGCCCAGGCAAAATCATGTAATTTTTCTTGTTCAAAAAAGAATAGTATTTGTTTTATTTCTGCCTTGAATTCAATTTGGAAATCTTTATTTCATTGTAATATGTTATTATTATTATTATTATTATTATTATTATTGTCTCTTGTCATTCTTTTTTCAAACTTTAAAGAGTGTATCCTATATATATTGATAATGATAGGTATCAATCTGGTGATGAATCCTTGCTTGAATTTACACTTAGAGTGCTCAATATCAGTGATAAAGTGTATGTGGTAAAAGGTATAATCAAAACCAGGCAATAGCGAACACCATTTCCTGGTTTGAATTTTACCTTTTACTCACATATATATATATATATATATATATATATAGATAGATAGATAGATAGATAGATATATTAATAATCAGCTTTCGGTCTGATGACCGTGCAGGTGAGAAACTGACAGTCACCAAAGGCCATTAACCCTGTGTCTACACTTAACTAATATATATATATATATATATATATATATATATATATCATTTAAGCAGGTGTTGTTAAAAAGAATATTTAATCTTTAAGATATTTTTATTTTGATCCTTTCTTGTTTTCAAAACAATTATGGTGTCAAGTGCTCAAGTATGGTCCCCTGATTTTTTTTCTAACATTTTTAGTTTTCTTCAACTTCTGGGATTGACATTTTCAGTCTGTTACAAGTTCTTTGTTGTGTTTCAGCATGGTGTTTAGCAACCTGCCTATATATATATATATATATATATATATATATATATATATATCATGGGTAGACACAAATAAAGGAAAGGAAAATCTGTCCCAAAATGTCATGAAAATTGAAATATCTTTTTTATCCATCTCAATTTATGAAAGCTGGGATGCTAGAATCGTAAATCATTTTTTCTATTTTTATTTTTCTCCTTATTTTGATTGTTTTTTCTTTGTTTGCTTGAAGCGAATCTCAGTAAAACCTGGCAATAATTGCGCAGGAAACATTGGCCTTCACTGTACAATTCTATCAAGATCTTCATTCTCTTCCATATCATCATCTTCATATCCTTACACCCTTGTTGGTGACCTTACAACAAACTACAACAACAAATAAGAATAGAAGAAAAGGATTCAAGCCTTCCATACTTAACCACAAGGATGTGACAAGTTTCTTTTTTTTTCTGTCCTTACAAAAAAAAAAAAAAGGGGGGGGGTGAGGGGTGCCAGATCGGAATCCCTCTTCTTTTTCTTTCCTCAAAAGATTTAAGATGATCAGGTTCAAAGGTCATGAAAATGTGTAACATTTTGGAAAGGTTGATATTCAAATGTTTGCTGGGTTCTTTTTTTTTACATTTTTATTTGATTGAATGCTTGGGGGGGGGGTTCACAAATGGATAATCAGTCACACTTTTGAATTTCCTGATGAAAAAATACAGGGTTTTTTTTTTTTTCTTTTTTTATAACCTGCCTTCTTTATTTATTTAATTGTTACCTGGACTGTGCTTAGGGTCCTCACAGACCCCACAATTGCAGCGGGGAGAGGACTGCAAGCTCCCTAGGGGCCTTGGCTTTACAAACCTTTTTTAATGCAAAAAATATCAAAATAATTGTTAGGATTAATTAGAAAATTATTATCATATTTGAACTATACATCTATCAATCCATCTTTTTCTACCTATCTCTCTTTCTATATCTCCCTCTCTCTCTCTCTATATATATATATATATATAGAGAGAGAGAGAGAGAGAGAGAGAGATAGTCAAAGGCTCCAATATGTTTGAGGTGAGACAACTTGCCTTTTTTAGGGTAAAGGGGCCCCCGCATTGGAATCGCTAAGTGGCTAAGCACTGCACTGATTGTTAGGTTTCCACACTCAACAAATTTGGACTGTAGTCCACTTGATCAGTCCAATCAATTAGACACCCCCCACCCCACCCAGACATCCAAATGGAACTGTTTAGAAAATAGTTAGAAATGGAAATTAAGACTTTATAACTAATCCAGTTTCAGATAAAAGATATTCAATTTTGTTAAAAAACAAAAACAAATTCAGAAACAAAAATAATGAAAAGACAAACCTCAAAATTGCTGCATTTTTTTTTTTTTTTTCACATCTAAAATACAAGAAAAACAAAGACTTTTACAAATAGCAGGGATTTTTTTTTGTGATTTCAAACATTAATGAGTCTATATGTTGGTTAAATAAACTAACCAATTAACAAAAATATCTAATAATTCATTATGTATTTGCAATATCAATGAATAAAATTGAATTTAAACCAAATTGTGTTACAATCAAGAAATATCATTTGATTTTATAAAAGATTTGAAATTGTTACTTTTTGAAAATCTAGTTTTTTTTGAAGATGTGAAAAAAAAAAAACTTTTTGCATTTCTTAAAAAAAATGCATTGAATTAAAAAAATTGAAACCTTTGATATTTGTTTAAATATTGAATAATCTTTTAAAATTATGTTTTCAGAAAATCCTGTCTCGAATGATGCAATCACAGGCCTCCATAATTGACTGGCAAGCTCTTTACAAAGTAAGAAACTTTTTGTAAATTTATTTCTATTTTCACAGCAAATGCGTTTTACTCATCATCATCATCATATCGTATCACACAGTGATGTGCATAGTGTAACAATTGGTTTCCTTGAAAGGAGTAGCAGGGGCACCATGTGCAGGTTTGTTACTTGCCCTGGTAAAGTACTTAGTATTCCTAAGTGGTCACCCATCTATCTAATGAGTTTTACTGAATTAGAATTAAAAGTTAATCTGATCAAATAATATTCATTATTTTCTGAAATACTTGAAGCTTTCTTGTTTAACAATGATTTATGCATTTTTATTAATGCTTGAAATATTGCCTGGCTTTGCTCTTAGCTGGGGACTTGCCCCTAAGGTATTTGGAAAGCAGTTAATGCTTTTATATACTGAATTCATTTCTAATGTTTTTTTATACTTTATTTCTGAATTTTTTTTCTTAAAATCAGGTAAAGTAGCCTATTATAACGAAAAGTAGGAACATACATATACAATATTTAGTAGTTTTAATCATTTGTTTTTCTAAACAACTATGTACACGTCTATCTTGTTAAAATTATTTACAGGGTCAAGTTGCATTGAAGACACCGGTTCTCATTAGATCACCAAAGTAATGTTGAGCCTGGTTAGTTGTTAGATGGGTGACCATTTAAGAATACCAGTGTACACAGTTCAATTTCTTGTTTTCTTATGGAAAGTAGCGCCTGCTTGATCTAGCAACGTGTAGTGCTTATAAATCGGAAATTCAAAACCGGATGTAGAAGCCAATCAAACACAATATTCTCATTTATATAAGTCTATTGATTTCAAATGGATTCATTCTCAAGTTGATAAAGTTTGATGTTTTTTAAACATCAATTCATAAGTGAAGGATTTTAAAGAAGGTAAAACTTTTAGTCACACAAATAAAGTTGACTGATTGTTTTGTTAGAAATTATTTAAAAAAAAATTTTAACTCATTATTTAAAATATAATCAATTAAGATTATGATAGTTATCAATACTGGAGCATTGGTAAAGGCTTCGGTTCTAGAATAATAGTATGCAAGTTCAAATCCCAGTCAAAAGTATTGCATTCACCTTAAAAAATGGCCTTGTGCAAAACTTGGTTGGTGCTGCTCATCAAGTAAATATAATATAGTGAAAACCATTGCATTCACCTTGAAAAATGGTCTTCTGCCAAACTTGGTTGGTGCTGCTCACCAATTAAATATAATAATAGTTATCAATTTAAAGATTTTTCCTATAAAAACCAAAAGGAAAACAAGTTTCTTTTTGCCTTAAAAAAAATGATTGTAAAAATATTCAAAATAGACAAGAAGTGGATTATTATATTTTGGATGTGCAAAGTCTGTCAATGATAATTCTTTAATTTATGAATTAATGACTGCCATGGGGTGGGGGTATCAAAATGAGGAGAATTCCACCCACCACACACACACACACAAACAAAAAAGGATTTTTAAAAATAATTCTTTTTTTTCTATTAAAAGAAATTTTATTTAAAAAAAAAAAGAAAGTTTTTTTAAGAAAAATAATTATTTTAATATGTTTTTGCTTCTTTTTTGATTAGAAAGACCAAAAATAATTGTAAGTAAAAAAGTTTAGAGGAAGAAAGAAAGAAAGAAAAAAAGAAAGAGATAAGAAGAGGAAAGGAGAGAAAATGCTTCTAATGTTTTGCATTTGGCTGAGCAGGTCATTAGGTACAGAATTCAGTCTAGAGAGAGAGGGGGGCGAGGAAGAGAGGGGGTGGGAAGTAGATTTGTCTACTAGTTTGGTTTTTTTTTTTCATTGATTCTATCTACATTTCTTATCCATATTTAAGGAAAGATGGACTCATTATAGGATGTCTTATATATATATATATATATATATATATATATATAATGTATGTATGTCTGTATATATATGAATCAGAGGGTAATTGTTATGTGCTAAGAAGGGTCCTTGATAAAGAAAGCTCATTAAAAAGGCATAAAGAAGTTCATTGGAATTTTGAAAAATAAACAAAGAGACACAAATAATATAAATATGGAATATATCAGTAGAAGAAAAAAATGATAATTTCTTCATTAGTATTTTTTTTTCTGGACTTGTCTAACACACACACACACATATATATATATATATATATGTATTAAATAAGTATAGACACGGAGTCAACAGCCATTGGCAACTGCCAATTTCTCGCCTACGTGGTCATCAGGCCGATGAATGCCAATCATTAAATCATTGTTGAATCCCAGTTACATTCATGATTGGAATATTACCCTAGGGAAAGTTATGAATCCCTATATACCCTCCAGCTATGGGTTAAACAATGCACATTGTGTCATTTGAAAAACTGTATGTGGACAAACAGAACGATTGTAAAGAAATAATTGTTTTTGACATTAAATGACATAAAATAGTTTGATATGTCATAAAACGAAAACATAAAATAGTATTGAAAATAAAATCAAAAGCCAGATTTTTTGATTTGGACCAATTTTTGTCTGCCTCGTGTCATGCAAGGAAAATTTGTTAAAAACACATTATTTGTAGACTATCTTTTGAGGACATTAAATTCAATCATTAATTTAGAATGATTTTTTTTTTGGTCATTATAATTAGCATTTATAATAAATCTCTGATATTCAATCAAAAAATAAAAGCAAAAATAAGAAATGTTTATTTCTCAGGCAAAGCACTTCATCTCTGATTGCAATCTAAATGGAACAACCATCTTTAGATTTGCTTTGCTTTTTTCATTCATTTTATTCAGTTTCCAAAATCATATATATAAGTCAAATTGTCGTGTTTGATTGGGTTCTACATCCCAGTTTAGAAGAAAACAAGAAATTAAAATGTAAACAATTGTATTCTTACTTGGTTACCCATCTAAATACTGAGCAGGTTCGACATTACTTAACTTTGCAAGTTTTATCTTTTTGTTTATAGATCTCTTAATGGATCAGACCAAAATATTTGCCAAAGTAGATTTTTTTTTTATAAACCTTAAAGTACAAAAAGTAAATAATAATAATAATAATAATCATAATAATAATAATCATGATAATAATAATAATCTCTGATATTCTTTTTTTTTTTTTCCAAATATTTCATATCGTACCAATTTTGTGTTTTGGTAATTCTGATGAAAATCAATGGAATTACTGATTGGTATGTCTTTGACTGCAAATATTTTATTTACTCATCAATTGGGATTGAACCTTAATATATTACTTTGAGGTATGACAGCTTTAGAGCCTAAAAGTGTCTAAAGTTTTATTTAACAAGGGTGGTGTGGGTTGTGGGTTAGATTACTCTGTGAGGGGAATATTGTTGTATTGAAGTGATTGATTAATTATTGATCTTTTATTAGCTTGATTGGTTTTTAATTGGATTTACAACTAGAATAAAAGAAAGGAAGAGAGGCAGGAAAAAAGAAAAAAAGAAAGAGAGAAGAAAGAAAGAGCAAAAGGAAGGAAGGAAAGAAGAGAGAGGAAGGAAGAAAGAAAAAGAAAGAGAGAGGAAGGAAGGAAGAGAGAGGAAGAAAGAAAGAGAGAGAAAGGAAGGAAGAGAGAGGAAGAAAGAAAGAAAAAGAAAGAGAAAAGGAGGAAGAAAGAAAGAGAGAGGAAGAAAGAAAGAAAGAATCTATTAATAGTCTATAAACTTATCTCTGATGAAGATCTGAAATCTAAGACTTAGTAGAACTAATTTCATTAAACAATCATAGAAACTTAACATAACAAGACACGGTCGATATTTCTTTAAACTTTAAATGGTTTTAATGGATTCTTCTTTTCTGTTTGGAAAATTCTTTAAAATTCATCTTTTAACAGAATCTGTAAATCAAGAAATGGATTTCAATGAAAGACTAATCTGAGTTAATCCAAATCATTTCAAATTCTTCTGAATCTCTTTTTCAGACTGCTTACCATTCCATTTACATTGGAGATATTTGCAGAGCACAAAACCAAAAGATTGACATTTTTCATAAGGTAAATAACAAACATTTTAAATAAAAAAATAATGGAAAAAAAGTTCTAAGTTTTGTTAGAATCTTCATGAGTTTCAAATTATGGGAAGTATATTTAAAGGTTGATATGCTGTAAAACTATAACAAACAGGTTATCTAAAAATAAGGACTCATGATTTCTATCAAGGATTATACATACATATATATATATATATATACAGAGATAGAGACAGAGAGATAAAAGCAGTAGTAATGCCCATGGAACACATACAAATGAGAAATTATCATGACATAGATATATCTATTCATATATAGTGAGATGAAATTTCCCTGAAAAGTTGTTGAAATCAGATTATGCAAATTACCAATCAATCAAAATCTTCTTGTTAAGATATACAACATAACAAGCAAGTAAATCATAAGCCTAGCCAATGACCCCAAATTTTGCAACAGTCCTAGGTGTATTATTTAATAATTAATTTAAATAAAATAAATAATTTAATGCTTCTAAAAGGGATTTATTCAGTATTATCCTATTCTGAATTACCTCCTTTTCATACAACACAACATTGGAGTATAATGCATTGAATTTTTAAAAATCAATTTCACTATTTGTTAAGTTGTTTATATCTTCTCGACTTAAGAAAGCTTTTGGCTTTAGCAGCCAAATCCTTAGTGGAAGCAATGAACAAACAAGATGAGGACAATAGTACAAAAAAGAAAGAAAAGGGAATCAATAGTAAGTTCAAGTAGGATGTAGATCTCCATTATCGATGGTAGATTGCCCGTGGCAAACATCGGGGCTGATTTCCAGCGTCCATATTCAAGCAAATAGACAAGGATTCCTGAAATTACCGTTATTCTTCTATGAGGCTGTTGCAGGCAGGTGGGCGGATATACGCTATGTAGACCGACCAGTTTCAGTTGGTTGGGAAGGGGAAGAAGAAGAAGAAGAAAGAAAAAAAAAAAGGGTTTGAATGTTTTGAAAAAATTCAATCCATTCAGCAAAGCCAGTCATAATCATTGAGAAAAACAAGAGAAATGAACTGCTTTCAAGATCTTTGTTTGAGTGTGATTCATGAAGAAGAAGAAAGAAAGAAGAAGGAGAAGAAGTAAGAAAGCACCCCCCTTCACCCTGCTGTTTAGCTTTTTTCTTTTCATTGTGTCTCTTCTTGACGACAAAGCGAAAGAAAAACTAGAGATCACTCAAACATATATATATATACACATTCATATATATATATATATATATATATATATATATATATATATATATATATATATATGTGTATTCAGTTCCTGTTTACTGATTAGAATTAGAGAGTCTCAAAATTAAACACCATTGATCTATATGAAGCGATCAAAGATGTACGGGAGTGGAGGGGCCAAAAAGGAAACAGTTTTTGTGCAAAAGCTCATGGACACTATGACTAAGTAATAAGAACAAATTAAATTGAACTGTATTCAAAAAAGCCAATGTATCAGCGTACGAGGGAGAAATTTTGTAGTGATAGTTCGTCCAGTCTGGACTTACTTCAAAGAAAGTCTCTCCGTCAGAAGACAGTCTTTTTATACACCGCCACGAACGTAGATCTGTTTAATCTAATACTTACAATAACATACTTTGCTGTTGAAAAAGCTTCCAGCCTTTTTTTGTTGTCGTGTGGAAAAAGCCTCGTTGCATTAGACACATCCTTAATGTGAATGTTTTTCCCTTGCAGCCCTTTTATGTTTTGTACATAGAATGGCCGTTTCGGGGTGTAGACTGATTGGGGGGAGGGGAGGAAGGAAGCCTCTGTCATGTTTTCATAATTATACTTTATTGAAAAGCTCTATAAGCAAGATATGGATTGATAAAAATTTATCATCTTGCCAATTGGGGTTTTTTTTGTGGGTTTTTTTTTGTGTTTTTTTATTATTTTCTTAGTTTTTTTTATTTTTATTTTTTTTCTTAGATTATATGAAAACTTGAGATTGTTAGAGTAATTGTGGAGGTGGTCCCTAGGAACAATATCCACTGGGAGATCAACAGAAAAACTGCTTGTTTTTCCTTCAGGGGGTTTATTTTATTTATTTATTGTTTAGTTACTGTTTAATACTAAACAAACATTATTTTATCTATGGGCCAAACCCTCATCATCATCAACATAAGGAAAGTTAAGCATTTGAAACATGCAATAGAAATCACATTAAAAAATATGTTAAACATTTTTGTAAGGATTTTTATGTTTCTATGGGTTTGTGTGTGTGTGTGTGGATGTCTATGTTTTTATTTCATTGCTCTATTAATTAAAAATAGATCCAAATATATTTAAGTATAAAAGCAAAAATGTTAAAACATTAAAAAATATTGTGTTTATGTCATTTGAATAGAGGAAAGAAATTGATGAAAATTAATTCTCAAGTTTTGTATTTGATTCATAAATCATTTTATAAATTAAATTTAAGAATTTGGAAGAAGAAAAATGTAAATGCAGGAAATTGATTTTTTTTATATGAGTTTTCTACGGACTATTGTCCTCATCTTTATTATGATAACCCATCTGTCTGTCTGTCTGTCTCTCTCTATATATATATACACACACACACACACATATATATATATATATATATATATATTCATTTCCATGGATAGAATAGAATAGTTTGGTATATATATATATATATTGTATATGTATGTATGGTCTGTGATTGAAGCCACCAGTATGTTGAGGGGCTGCAAGAGACCTTTTTTAGGGTAAAGGGGCCGCAAGGCACATTCTGCGTGGCTAAGCACGGCACTGATAAAAGAGAAAATAGAACAATATATTCTTTTTTTTTTTAATCAAAGCTGAAAAAAATTAGATTAAATTTACTTCCTTAAACTATAACTAAGTTTTGAATTATTAGTTTATTCCTAACATTAGAGTGAAATAACATTTCATTGCTTTGGCTGGTAACTTTTCTATTTGGCTAGTAAATGAAAATATCAACTAAAGGTCAATTTAGCTATAGAGCCCTGGATAGTTTATACTATCTAAATCAACCTAATTTAAAAATCCTTTTAACAATCTGGTATCAAGGATTTTCAACTTTACTTTTCATAACTAAAAAGCAGGTTTACTTCTAATCAAATATTGTTTGAAGAATTTTGTTTGATGTGAGTATCAATCTAAAAAAAAAGGAAAGCCTAAAATCTGCTGTTGATCCTGTCTGATATTTGTTTTTGTTTTTCCAGATCAGCATTAACTTTACTGAAGATCTGCAAAGAATTGCTGGCTTAATTAGCAAAATTGTAAGTTGTTCTCTTTTTTACTTGTTTTCATTTTGCATTTCTTTAAAACCAGATTTTGATTTGGTCCACTTTTTTTTTTCCAATGAAATATTTGTATCTTTGGTTGTCTTATTTGGGATATTAAATAAGGAATATAAATGTTAACCTGTTAAAAAGATACTTTATTTTACTTTGTTTCCATAACTGAGGCCCGTTTTGTTGGCTAAAAAGGCCCACTGGAGCAGCACTTATGGCTTGTCTGGGATTTCTTAAGGAACTGAGAAACTGCTATTAGTAGTTGGCTGGTTATGAGGGATTGGTTAGAGAGAGAGGGAAATAAAGAAAGAATAAAAGAAGGAGAAAAAGAGATTAGGGACTTTTAGATAACACTTCTTGACTAATGTTGAAGTGTAGAAGAAAAAGAAAGACAATGTTAATGTAGTATTAACTGTCCTACTTTCTGACCTTAGTAAGGGGTCACTAGAGCAGATATTTTTTAAAACCCATAAAAAATAAAAACTATTTTCTTGTTAATTCTTTTTTACTTGGATAAAACATGTTAATAACTTTTAAATAAAATTTCTAAAACTGCTTTTGACATTTTGGTTGAAATTTTCAATCTGTGTATTAATTTATTTGTGGACTATTGTCGTCATCTTTTCATAGTTTTTGCTTCACTATGTTTCAACCAACTTATCCTCTGGCCTTCATCTGGGAATTAACTGTGAATATGGATAGGAACTTACACATAGTTTTATTAAATGATACAACTATTTAATCTATAGCTGGATAGAGAGTGGAGATTCATACCTTTCCCAAGGATATTCACCTAATGAATGCAAATGGAATGACTGGGATTCAAAATATTGTATTACAATTTCAAAGTCCAACTATGCTAATGTACTTCCCCAAGTGGCCTTCCCCTTATACTAATATCAGTCTTCTATTTATATATTAAAAAAAAAGAAATAAAAAAAAGCCACAAAGATTCTAAAATAAAATGTCAATTGTTGATGTTGATTTTTTATCCTAAAAATAAATCTCGTTAAACAAGAATCTGTAAAGAAAAACAACAACAACGAGATTTCATTTCAATGGAAATCTTCAGGTTTTCTTTGATTTCAATATTTCTCAAGGGATGACATTAAATCTTTTAGACACAATCATTTTCAAAACATTATTTTTAGCCTATTTTATTGGATTTTACTTTGCTCATGTGTTAAAGAAAGAAAAGAAAACTGAAGTGAATGGATGCCCCAGTAACCTGAAATTAACACACTGGTTTATTTTGAGTTCTAGGTTTATTTTTAAAGAAACATATGTTACTTCATTCTTTTTGCTATTTAGTTTTGTTGGCCTTTCAACACATAAAAACCTTATTTTATAAAAGAAGACTAAAACTTCTTCTATCAAAGTTTTACACTTGATAAATTAGTATTTAGCAATTTGTGTGTGTAGAGTTTAGTGTTATTCGAAATCTTATTTTCTATCTTATACATCCAGGCAAACATTGAAAAAGAACCATATATGTAATAGTAATAATAATAATAAGTTACATATAATCTAATATAATAATAAGTTACATATATTCTTAATTTAATTTGGGCTGTGACGGTGGAGCATGGGTAAAAGCTTGGGCTCTGGAATCATATTATGCGAGTTAAAATCCCAGTCAAAACCATTACATTCACTTTTACTGCCTGGTGCAGATGGGACTCGTTAGCTTGGGAGAGCAACTCATCTAGGTGACGGGGGAAAATGAATTTCAAAAAGCCCAGGTATATAAAGCACATAAAAATGGCCTTGTGCCAAACTTGGTTTGGTGCTCAACTAAGTAAATATAATATTCTTAATTTATGAAAACCAAACTTTTTGCAAAAAATGCCTAAAAGAAAAAAAAAAAAAAAAAAAAAATTTCCATCCTAACAACAACAAAAATAAACACATCAGATCAAAATACAATAAAAAAAAAAAACAAACTAGAATTTAATTGATAAAAAATGTCATTTCCTGAGGATAGAAGAAAGCTAGGGAATTAAATAACAGTTGATCCTGTAACTAAATTTTTTTATTAGAAAACAAGAAAGAATTGAATTAATAATATTACAAAAAAAAATAAGATTCTCTTTAAAGAAATATTATATTTACTTGGTGAGCACCAAACAAAGTTTGGCACAAGGCCATTTTCACGTGCTCTTACCTGGGCTTTTTACATTTGGTGTTACCCTTCACCTAGATGAACAACTCTCTTGGGTTAACGAGCATATCTGCCTAAGGAAATATGTGTGGATATAAAAATATATTTGAAAAATAAAAATTAGGTGAAAGTGTGATTGAGTTGAATGAAGGAGTTTTTTTTTTTTTAATTCTGCTGTTGGTTGAATATCTATATTTATTTATATTTATACTTACCTTCATTCTTTTTATCCTTTTCCAATTAGCCTTTCTTCATTTAAAT
This sequence comes from Idiosepius hallami, assembly GCA_034780655.1. Taxonomy (NCBI): domain Eukaryota; kingdom Metazoa; phylum Mollusca; class Cephalopoda; family Idiosepiidae; genus Idiosepius; species Idiosepius hallami. Next base: position 16,903 of record JAUZSX010209467.1, read on the forward strand.
TAATTTACAATTAATATATAATAATAATCATTTAAAAATTCTTTTTGTTTCTTCAAAACTTATATTGGCTTTTATTCAGTGGTAGGATTCAAATTTTCATAAGAACTGGTTCTAAGAAAACAGATTGTGTATATATATATATATATATATATATATATATATATATATTTTGTTTAAACAACGAAACCTAGGTCGGGAACCATCAAACCCAATAAATAAATAAAGTTCTATAACAGTATCGAGCACTTTGCTTATTCATTAACGTAATCAAACTCATTCCTAACTTAGTTATAAAGAGTTTCATAATTTATATATATATATTAATATTATATAAACTATTATGTTAATAAGAATAAAGAATCTACTATAATGTAATCATAGAATTTTTTAAATATCCAACTATTCTAAGTATAAATTTATTGATAATTATTTTGCTAATATTCAATTTTTTTAGCATTAACTTTCCCACTTATTCAATTTTTATTTTTAGCAAAAAGAAGTATTTTATTAAGAACCAAATCATTTGTAGGACAGGTATTCTGCTTTTTAGAAAATATTTTTTTTTCTTTATAGATTTTAAAATTCTTTTATTTCATAATCTATTTTTGTTTTATTCATAATAAAAAATTCTAAGAAAAGGTATTCAGTTAAAAAGAAAGAAATGAATTCTGTAAATAATTAAAAAAAAAAAAGGTAACAAATGGAATACAATTAGTATTGAATAGCAGATTAGGTTTGAAGTTCTTTGTAAGGTGAGATGGGATGGGGATGTGTGGAAGGGCCTGCCCCCAGACAGAGGGATGGTTCATGGATGAGCAAGATCAAAAGAGCTTGTCTGACCAGATCAGTTGACCTGATAATACATTATGTGCTTGAATCAGCACAAAAACCTCATCAATGAATTGCTTGGCAAAGAAGAACTTGATTGATTTCATTTGATTTTTTTAATCTTTCTTCTTTGATTCTAACAATGTCTTTGTTGGTTTGGTCTCAGCCATTGGCAAACTTGGCTTTGATTTTGGAATCTCAGTAAAAATGAATTGCAATGATTTTCAAACTAGAATCAAATAAACTTTGGGACATTTTGCACAACAATAGATAAAATAATAATCTAGAAACATTGATAAATATCACATGTATAATAAGAATATTTATATAATATACAATCCATATTTATAATGATATGAAAATATAGTAATAAAATACAATCCATCATTATGTTATCAAAATAACAATGAAATCTAACAAATACAAATGAAGTACCACCAAGAAAACAATTTAAAAATCTAACAATCTTTTCCACAAAGTAGACCCTAACAACAGAGTATACCATGTCAAGAACCTTATACAGGAAAACATATCCTGATATTATATAATAAATTGCAAAGATCTCCAACAAATATGAATAAAATACCACCAAGAAAAAAACTGAAAAGAGCTTTTCCACAATGTAAACCCTAATAACATCTCAGAGTATACCATGTCCAGAACCTTACACTTTCAATATCATATCTTAATAAAGTACCACCAAGAAAACAATCTAAAAAAGCTTTTCCACAAAGTAAACCCTAACAACATCTTAGAGTTTCTCAGACAAAAAAAAATATTAAAAAAACACAAAACAAAACTAACACCTATAGATGGACATTTCCTTATTTTTATATTTGCTTCATTTAAAGAAATATTTGTTTTGAGAATTTATAAAAATTTTTTATTCTTGGTTTTTCTGAAAATGTTTTGTGATTCTATGTTTTACAGATTGTCAACTAAATTCTTTTTTTTTCATATATATATATATATATATATATATATATATATATTTATGAAACTCAGTTTGATTTTATAGAAAAGTCCCAATAGTGGCACAAGAGTAAGAGATTGATAATAATATTAATACTAATAATAAAAATAATAATAATAATAATGCTTTTCATTCTAATCTTCTCTTTAATAATTATTTTTTAACATTTTTATTTAGTTTTTTTGCCCCGCAAGCGAAGATCTAAGTCCTTGAGTTTTTTTTTTTTGTATATGCCTGGCAGGGTGGTTAGCCCTGCTCAGGCTAGCTGGGGGTAAGCTTTCTGCTAGAATATTGATACAGTAATTTATATTCCGAAGTGGTCACCTATCTTAGTACTGAACAGGCTCTACATTGCTTAACTACAGTGATCTAGCAGGAACTGGTGTTTCCAACGTGACTTTACCATACGTCTTTAATAACGCTTGGATTTTAAAATCATAATAAAATAATAATAATAATCAGATGATGATAATAGACAAGTAGTCAAAAAAAAGTTTTGAATTCCATCATTTATTCAGTTGAGAGGGAGAGATAGAGAGAGAGATGGGTTGATATATATATATCAACATAGAAGTATGATAATAATTTTCCAGTTAACCATAAAAGTTGTTTTGTTAATTTTTTTTTATTACATTAGATCTGCAAAGTCAAGGAGCCTTGTGAGCCCCCAGGGAACTTTCAGTCACTCCCCCCACACAATTGCAAGGCCTGAGGGTGCCCTAAGCTCAGCATTGTAGTGTTTCATTTAATAAAGGTTTTGCTTTAAAATGCCAAGTAGAGAATGGAATATTTTCTGGTTTTCCATCAAGGATTTAATATTCAAAGATTATTTATTAACCTAGCGCCCCCCCCTTTCCGGAATTGTCCTCAAAAATCAGTGATCTTGATAAAAATGCCGGCACAATTAATTTTGGAGTTTGTCTGACATTTAAAACGCAATCGACACTTCTGGTCTCATCTGACATTTGGGCCAACAACAAAAACAACAACAAGTTTTCTGTTTTAGAACCAAAAAAGAAATCAAGAGAAAAAGAATTTCCCAAAATATTTTGCCAATAACTCCCCCTTCCCCTCCTCCTCCTTGACCAAATGAATAAAAAAAAAGCCTGAAACGGGTTTGCATATCAAAGAATTCAACCTCTTTGCAAGTGTCTCATTTCAAATAAAAAGATTTAACCTTGCTTTTAGTCAAGCGAGTTTGAAGTGGGTGCATTGATAGAAAAAATAGAGGAACAAAAAAAGGAAAATATTTCTTACTTTGCTGGTTTTTTTTTTTGCCCTTCAGTTTTACCAATGTAGATTAGGAATAAACTTTAATAAAAATTCTTTGCATATCTACAAAAGGTAAATCGAAAAGTTCTGAGACAAATTGAAGAAAAACTTTATTTATGGAAATCGTAGTACACAAGTTTGAATCCATGTCTGTACGTCTATGTTGATATATCGAGTAATACCCTTGGGAAAGGTATGAATCCCCATATACCCTCCAGCTAAGGATTAAATATGCAAATTGTGTTATTAAAAAAACTATGTGTGTATAAAAGAATGTTTATTAAATTAAAAAGTAATTGTTCTTGGCATTAAAATGACCAATAAAGGTTGATATGCCGTTAAATACAAAAAAACAAACAAACAAACAATGCTTTTTTTGAAGAACATAACTCCTACTTAATTTATGCTAATTTTCTTATTCTTAAACCATGTTTGATTCGACTAAAATGTTTATAATTTTTTCAGAATCTTTTGGATGAGGCTTGGTAATTTGTAGAACTATTTTTTGGACTGTTGTCCTCATTTTTATTATCTTATTATAATGATAATAAAGATGAGGACAACAGTTTGAAAAATAGTTCTACATAAAATGTTTATTTACGTTTTTTTTTTTTTCTTAAGGTCATTTCAGTTGTTATGAATTTTTGTATTTTTCCCTAAATGTATGAGAATTGTTTTTGGGGACAAATTGTTTGCCTGAAAAAAATAAGAGTAGGATAACCCCCGTAATTTGGGTATAAGAGAAGTCAAGGGTGTGGTTCTAGAAAATTGGTTCCAGATCATTTCCAGACTTACCATTTCCACCCACACTATGAGTTCTGAATACAGTTATGATCTGTTTCAATAGAAGAGGGGGGAATGGACAAGTGTTATCACTGCTAAAAGAATCAGTCACACATGTTTTTAGAGAAAAAGAAAACAATAAAAAAATCAAACAAAAATCCTCCCACGATTTTGTCACGCTTAATAAATGGTTTTTACTTTTGTCTGAGAAGATTCTAGTTGCACCACCCCGAGGGACCACTTGTTGCTTGGGCTGGTTTATGACATAAACCAATATTTGAAATATAATGGCTTCCAAATTTTGTTTGATCTTTTCATTTAAAGAATTGACCAAAAAAAGAGGCAAGTCCACTCGGGACAGTCGATAGGTGCATTTCAAAAATTATATTACATGAGTTTGAATTCCGGTTGTTCTGTTTGCGCTCATATTTGGACTAATACCCTTGCGAAAGGTATGAATCCGATATTTCTTCCAGCTATGGATTGAGCACTTTGTTAGCATATTGTCTAACTCAAAAAACTATGTGGATAAAAAAAGAACATTTATCAAAAGTAACCTAAAAAGGTTGATATGCCATAAAATGATTGTTCTTGGCATTAAATGACCTAAAAAGGTTGATATGCCATAAAACAAAACAAACATACATGATAACAAAAAAAAAGTTTTCTTTGTCAGTTTTTTGTAAAAACAAAAGTTTCTTCCTATACTGATTCTTATTTTTTCTCCAACTGAGATTTTTCTTCAAACTAAAGCCCTCTCATTGGACTATGCAAAAAATAAGATAAATATTATTTTCAGACTATTTTTGCAACTTAGCCTGGCTGAAAAGGCTTGTTGTAGGGACTTTGTGCCTCCTCCTTTTTTTGCTGTCACTAGGAGAGGACCAGCTACACCATGATTGCAAAAATATAAATATATATATATATATATATATATATATTAAATAGAGGAAAAGAGAGAGGATGGTTTAAAGAATTCAAAGTTTACTTTGTCTTTTCTTCATCATTGTACAGAAAAAAGTTTAAATATTGCTAAAATATAAAAAAATTATGACAAGAATTCAGGAAATCCTTTATTTTCTGGTTACTTGTCTTCTGATTTAGACAAACATATATAAATATCTTCTGATGAAGATAAATAATAAGACATTGTTGAGATGGACTTGACATTGGTAATTGAAACTTTTGTAGTAGTTTATTTCTATAAGTTTAATTATGACTTAATGTGGTGCAGAGTGATTTGTTAGCAGAGTATTTCCAAATCTGCTTTATAAAAAGGAAAATATAGAATATACAGTTTTAAATAAATATATCGAATATTCTACAACTTGTCTTGTGTAGTTGTTATGTCATAAACAATAAAATCATTGATATTTATTTAAACTGAATTTTTATTAAATTGACTTTTGAACAAATGTTTTGTCTTTTGAGAGAAACTGTTTTATCTTAATTTGTTTATTAAACAGAGTGGGATTTAATAGGAGTTGCTTATCTCATTATTATATGGTTATCTCTCTATCTGGATTTATTTATACACACTGAGATAGATGAATAGATGATAGATAGATAAGCAGATAAATAGTTGGGTAGATAAATAGATAGATAGATAGGAAGGTAGATAGATTGATAGATAAATAGATAGATAAATAATTAGGTAGATAGAGAGATAGATAGATAAGCAGATAGATAGATAAATAGTTGGATAGATAGATAGATAGATAAATAATTAGGTAGATAGAGAGATAGATAGATAAACAGATAGATAGATAAATAGTTGGATAGATAGATAAATAGATAGATAAATAATTAGGTAGATATATATATTGATAGATAAGCAGATATATAGATAAATAGTTGGATAGATAGATAGATAGATTGGAAGGTAGATAGATAGAGGCTCACATGTAGAAATACTTAGACCTGTATTTATTTATACATCTAGCAACACATCGATGTTGTTAGTGTTTTTATAGCTGACAATTTTTACCAACAATTACCAGATGGAAATAGTGAAAATACGACTCTGCAGGCAGACATTAATCAGGCTTTAATACAACTTTTTATTGACAAAAAATGCTTTACTTTGCAAGCTTATGTTTTAGGGTCCCCCCCCCCTCACGGAAAAAAAATTATATATAAAATGAATTCAAAATTAAAATTTATTCAAAAACAGTTTTGGCAGTTGACTAAATAGTAGAGATCGCTATAGAATGCTATTTAATGCATCTTTTATTGTTTTGTTTTATGGCATATCAACGTTTTTAGGTTATTTAATTCAGAGAAAAATCATTTTTTGGTAAACATTTTTTGTCCATATCTTTTAATTACTTAAAACACACTAACTGAACTGAATGCAGGGATTGATACCTTTCCCAAGGGTATTAGTCCAATTCATTGCATTTTGTAGAGATTATCAAGATTGTATGCAAATATCATGCATCCTTTGCACTCCCTTCGGGGTCCAAATTAGTTAGTTTTAAGGAATCTTTTTACTTTCCTTTTGGACATTTCATTCTTAATGACTCAATATTATTTCTAATTGATTTCAAACTATTTTGGGGGAAGTCCACTTGGCCCAGCAACTAATCAGCCGGGCTTTCGAATTATAATACATCAGTTTGAATCCTATTTATTCTATTTGCATTCATTGGACAAATATCCTCGGGAAAGGTATGAGCCTGCGCACCCCCTTCTGCTATGGGTCAAATAGTGCAGATTGTGTTATTCAAAAAACTCTCTGTGGACAAAAAAAATGTTTATAAAAAATAATTGTTCTCTACATTAAATAACTTAAAAAGGTTGATATGCCATAAAACAAAAAAAAAGAAAACCATTTTTACCAATGACCCAAAGGCTCTCCCCCTTCCCCTACTAGTCTTTAAGACCAAGACTAAAAATCTAACCAAAATAAGGATTCATTATTTATAAATCTCAGTCTATTCATATTATTTCACACTTCTTATATTCATGATATTTCTCTAAAAGGAATCCTCTATTAACAGTGGCATGCTTAGCCACTTAGCCACCCCAATCCAGAATCATCTTTTACCCTAATAGAGAAAGTTGCCCCTCTTTAACATACAAGAGCTTTTGACTATATCATATTTACTTGGTGAACACCAACCTAAGTTTGGCACAAGGCCATTTTTACATGCTCTTATCCGATCTTTTTGCATTCGGTGTTATCCTTCACCTAGATAAGTTGCTTTCCCGAGTTAACGAGCCCCATCTACCCAAGGCAGCTCATGGTGAATACAATGGTTTTGACTAGAGCCTAAAAATACATACATATACAAATATATACAGAAAGAGAGAGATAGACAGAAAGATGAATTGATAGATGTATATTTCAATTGTGATAATGATTTTCTAATTAATCCTGACAATGAATTATTTTGGTAATTTTTTGCATTGAAAAAGATCTTTGAAGTCAAAGAGCCTTGCGGCCCCCACGGAGCATAGGCCCCCCCGAAATTGCGGGGTTTTATTGGGGCATTAAGCACGGTTTTGAGAGGGATTTGAACTCGCGTACTACGATTCTAGGGTTAGGGTTAGAGTTAGTATATTCATATATATTCATAAATAAATTTTATTTAACAAAGCTTCAATGATGCGTTATAATTAAAAAATTTTTTTTGTTATAATAAAATATATAATTTTATATATATATATATATAGGAACTATAATTTATTAATATATATTAATATATATTTAGTATATTTATATATACATATGTGCGCCGGTGAAGCATTGGTAAAAGCTCGGGTTCTGGAATCTAATTACACGAGTTCAAATCACAGTCAAAGCCATTACTTTCCCTTTAGCAGCCTCGGGCAGATGAAGCTCGTTATCTCGGGAGAGCCGATCATCTAGGTGAAGGGTAACACCGAATCCAAAAAGCCCGGGTAAGAGTGCGTAAAAATGGCCTCGTGCCAAACTTGGGTTGGTGCTCACCAAGTAAATATAATATCCTCGTTTAGGTGAAGGGTAACACCAAATGTAAAAAGCCCTGGGAAGAGCACGTAAAAATGGCCTTGTGCCAAACTTGGGTTGGTGCTCACCAAGTAAATATAATATACATATGCGAGTGTGTGTTTTAATCTTTGGGATAAGGTTTGATAAGCACACAAAAGACTTTCACTTCAATAATGTATATAAAATATTCTGCACAATAAATATACAAAATAATACCTTCGTCTTTTTCTAGAAAAAAAGAATTACGTTGGCCGAGCTAATTTAGGTATCCTTGCTTGTAAAGCCCAACACGACACTGCTTTTTGTTGATGTGAATAACGACCATCAATAATTCTGTTCGCACCGATACGGGCTCTGCATTTTGTTGTATTAATGGAATTGTCTAGAGTCTCATCGACTAGGGCCTAGAGCGCTCTCCTGTCGAGTCGTAAAACCAAAGATAGCCAACATCCGTTTGGCTTGATCCATTATAAGCAAGGATTTAATGGTCGATCGAATATCTTTGAATTTACCTTTTAGGGAGAAGAGAAAAAAATATATCACGTCAGATTTTTATCGAAAAATCAATTGATCATCACGTAATGGTAATGAACTTTTACATCGGCAATCAGTCGAGGCCTGTATGACACACCCTGACAACAGCGTTCTAGTGTGACGGTCTACATAATTTACCGGTCGAGCGAATCAGGAAAAATTCTTTTAAATCAACTCTTGAGCCAAAGGGTCGATGGTCAGAGATAATAATGCCCTTCCTGTTGCTCCGGACCACGCGAATGCGCACTTGCAAAAGCCCACGCTGTTCCCAACACACTTTCACCCACATTATCTCGGCTCCCACTAGTGTCCGAGTATGGGGTTAGTAGTCAGCAGGCAGAGATAATAATCCCCTTCCTATTGCACTGGACCACGCGCTCGCAAAAGCCCGCATTGTCCCCAACACACTTTTACTCACATTATCTCGGCTCCCACTAGTGTCCGAGTATTGGGTTAGTGGTCAGCGGGCAGAGATAATAATCCCCTTCCTATTGCACTGGACCAAACGTTCGCAAAAGCCCACGCTGTTCCCAATACACTTCTACTCACATTATCTCGGCTCCCACTAGTGTCCGAGTATGGGGTTAGTGGTCAGCGGGCAGGGATAATAATCCCCTTCCTATTGCACTGGACCAAACGTTCGCAAAAGCCCACATTGTCCCCAACACACTTCTACTCACATTATCTCGGCTCCCACTAGTGTCCGAGTATGGGGTCAGTGGTCAGAGATAATAATGCCCTTCCTATTACACCGGACCACGTGAATGCGCGCTTTCAAAAGCCCACACTGTTCCCGACACACTTCTATCCACATTCTCTTAGCTCCCACTTGTGTCCGAGTATGGGGTCGGTGGGCAGAGACAATAATATCCTTCCTATTGAACCAGACCACGCGAATGTGCACTTGCAAAAGCCCACACTGTTCGAAAAACACTTCCACCTACATTCTCTTGGCTCGAACTAGTGTCTGTTACACGCTTACGCGATCGTCAGTCCAATCTTTGGCACGGATTTTTTCGCTTATTTATATAGCTTCTCTGGGTTGGGGTGCATGCTGGGAGTTTATATATATATATATATTTATATATATAATATTTATATATATAATATATATTATATTTACTTGGTGAGCACCAACCAAGTTTGGCACAAGGCCATTTTACGTGCTCATACCCGGGCTTTTTATATTCGGTGTTACCCTTCACCTAGATGAACTGCTCTCCTGAGTTAACGAGCCCCATCTGCCCGAAGCAGCTAAAGATGAATATAATGGTTTTGACTGGGATTTAAACTCGCGTAATACGATTTCAGAGCCCGAGCTTTTACCAATATAAATATATATATATATATATATATATATATATAAATAATATGAGAACAATAAAAACAAACTCTTTTTTTTTTTTTAATTCGAAAACAAATATACTTACCATTACTTTGAGCGATGCTGGCATTTTTATAGAATTTCTTTAATTCTACAAAAAAAAAATAATAACAATATGATTAAATACTAGCAGGTTTACCTAGTATTGCCTAAATATCAATTATAATGTGCATAATTATTGATTGAAAATATTGGGATTTTAACCACTTGTTGGTTTATTTTGTTGTTTTTTTTTTGTTTTACAGCATATTAAACTTTTTAGGTCACTTAATGCCGTGAAGTTTTTTTTTATCAGATTTTAGTAAAGTTTTTAAAGCAGATTTTAGAGAAGTTTTTAAAGCAGGTTTTTATGAAGTTTTTGGAGCAGATTTTAGGAAATTTTTTAAACAGATTTGAGTGAAATTTTTAGAGCAGATTTTAGTGAAGTTTTCAGGGCAGATTCTAATGATGTTTAAGATTTTAGTGAAGCTTTTGGAATGGATTTTAGTGAGGCTTGCAAAGTCAGAATCCAAAGTTTTAAAGCACAAGCAGTTGCAGTAATCTTTGGGTTTATCTCAACATCAGTGGCAGTCAGTTCCAGGTCAGAGTGAGTGCTGACTGACTGCTGACACCTTTTTCACCTAGTCTGTCCTTTGATGACTGGTTGAAAGATGTCAAAAATACATTTTGTACTTGCACACTTATCATCATTAATTTCCATTTATTCAAACTAAGGAACTAATTAACGCTATACTTTTGAGTGAGAGTGAGTAGTAGTAGTAGTACTACTACTTTCTCCGTGGTGACGAAGAAGCACTTACAGCTGTTTAAAAAATAAAAACTAGTCATTGTTTGGGCTTCTTGCTTCTATTCAAAATTTGATTTCTTTATTAAATTACTTGTTAATTTGAAAAACTTGAATCATTTTGTTCGAAAAAGCAGGTGCTACTGCTGCGTGTGGGTTATTTTATTTTTATTTTTTGTGTGTGCAGGTTTAAAGTCGAAGGTTTTGGTATTTTTTTACTTGCAGTAAATAAGTTTACATGCAAAATTCAATTTAATCAAAAGGCAAATAACAAATTACATTTTATTTTCTGAAAGAATAATAATCCATACTTTAAAATTAAAAGTGATAATCAGAAAACCAACTATCTACAAAAGTAAAATAATCATAAATTATTTTTAATAAACAGAAAAAAAATACGTTTCAAGGGAGATAACTAAGATTAAAACAGTCAAAACGAGGGCTCTAGGGTCAGTTTTTAAAAGCAAAAGGAGGTTTTCAGGCTAATAAAGATGACATCAGATCATACCTTTCGTGTGAACCTTTCTAGTAATTGGTATTGGACTAAAATAAGAAGAGCTTAGAGAGGCCGAAAGTAAAGATCGAACCCGCTTCATCATAGCGCTAGGAACGACGTTCTTTAAGGTAGCCATCTTTTTACGGACCGGAGAGCTTTTAGAAAAGGAAACTTGTGATTGGTCGATTTGACCGGAATTCGAAAAATTGACTAATCAGAAACAGTTTTACATCGTCGATGAGCGAATGTATGTATATTTTTTTTTCAAATGAAGAAAAAAGGTGTCCTTGCGAATTCGATGCGGATTTTCTTGTTTGTAAAAGTAAACAAGCGACTGGAGAGTTGGAAGATTGTGTAGCTGCGAAACATGCCGCAGAATATTATTGACCCACCACCGCCTGAAAACTCTCATCTGGCTGGAATGCCAACAAATTTGTTGTATAATGGATCGCGATTTAACGGACATCAGAAAAGCAAAGGAAATTCTTACGACGTCGAAGTTGTTTTACAGGTAAGAAAAAAAATTATCGAACGTGAAAACTGTTGAAGAAAAGATTCTGAACAAAAATTATGACTTAAGTCTATTATCTTACTTAACGGCATAGTTATAATCTGTATTTCACTCTGAATCTAATATTTAACATTCATATATGTTTTCTGAACGAACAGACAAATATCTTTTATGTAAACTAAAGTTTAACATGTTTAAACAAAACAATAGTTGCAATTAAATTTAGATTTCCTTATATAACAATATATCAACTTTTGTTGAATAATTTTTTCGGACATAATTAATTCTAAATCAAAAGGGCGTCGACAAATTAAATCTTAGTTTTTTTTCCCTTTGTTTTAGAATTAAGAGAATTAAGCCAGTCGAATATTAACAACCTTGTAAACGAATAAAGCAAAACTGCGTAAAGTTTAGGAAATAAATAAAAAGAGTGGTTTAAACGCAAACAAGCAACAGTCAGCAGAAATTAATTAAAATTGACTTTGAATTTATGATGAACTAAAAAAAACTAAAGCCGAATCTTTTGGTTTGTTTTGATTGAATCGAAAACGAATAGTAAAAAATTGTTAGGTAGAATTTCGGAATTGTGTTTGAATTTCTTATGAAAAATAATTTCAGTTTCGTTTCTTCTATCGAGATCATAATTGTAGAATTTTTAAAATTAATTGTAGTAATTGAAAAATAAAGTAACTCTCAGTCTTCAAAGTGTTTTAACTGAATGTCTTAAACGCAAAACGCTAAAATCGAAATAATTTTTTTCTTTAAATTATGGTTTTATCATTAAAAATGTTACTGCTAGTAGATTCTAAAATTCTATAAAAAAAAATTAAAAGATGTTTTATTGACTAAATAAAGCTAAAGAATTTAAAAGGGAGTGGGGGAGAGACGACCTATTTTGAACTCCAGTAAAGCCAACTCCATCAGTCAATAGTTCAAGTCGTCCAGTGCGTCCACCCACCCTTCTTCACTACTGACCGAAATTGTTTGCAATATGTACAAATCAACAACTGTAACAACACCGAATGCTGGAAAAGAGTTGCGTCCAGCCAGCACCCACCTGTAAATTAAAGTGAAAAAGTGGACTCTGGACAGCAGTCAGCAGTGAGTGGACATGACATGACGACACCGTGCATGAACACGGCAAATAAAGTGTAGCTATTGCTTTTTGTTTTTTTATTCTAATTAAAGAAATTCAAGAATTTATCCAAATTTATTCGTTGTTTTTGTTGCACACACACACACATAAACCACACCACACCAACACCAGTAGGTATGACAGGACATGTCGGAAAATTGTTAACCCCTCCCCCTTTGTTTAAAACAGCGATTGCATTGTGTATAAATAAATAAATTCACTTTTAAATGTTCTCATTCTTTTAAGTAAATATTTTTTTTAATAAATAATTTTGACTTCAATGATCGGTGAGGTAAAAAAAAATTATTCAAATGTTCTGTCATACCTAGCAGTTGCACAAAGCACAACTGGTAGCACACACAACACAACTGCAGAAATTGCGCACTCATATGTCATCTGGCACAGACAAGACAGAGTTTATATTTTATCTACTTGGTTGAGAGCACTAACCCATGTTAGGCACGAGGCAATTTTTACGTGGTCTTTTTATACCCGGGTTTTTTGCATTCAGTGTTGTCTTTTACCTAGATGAACGAAATCATAGAATTAGAAAAATCTATCGAAAGGATTTTAAATGTTTTGCTATGATTCTACGGATTGAGTAGAAGTTTTCTGAGTTGGATAACCCAATAAGAATTGGAGGATTACATTAATCCATTTATATCCAGGTGGTCAAACCAATTAGATTTAAAAAAAAAAAAAGTTTTTAGATTTTAAAAGTCAAACCTTAACCCTTTGTTTTTTTTTTTTTAAAGTAAAGATAACTTTGCTGGACGATCCAATTATATCTTTTTTCTCAAGTCAATATTCATGGACTGATCCAATTCATCTAAAACAACACAAATTTTTTTTTGCCTAAAACAACACAAAAAAATTTTTTTTTTTTTTAAAAACCTAAAACTACGCAAATCCTCTTTTCTCTAAAACCATGCAAATCATTTTTTGGCTAAAACTATTTTTCATCTTAAAACAACAAAAATTATTTTTATACAAGTAATTTTTCATCCAGAAATGACATAAGTCATTTTTGTCTAAAAACGATGCAATTTATTTTCCTGTCTAAAATGACACAAATCATTTACAAGTCCTCTTTTGTCTAAAATTATGCAATTCATTTTCCATCTAAAACTACGCACGTAACCTTTCGTCTAAAACTACGCACGTAACCTTTCGTCTAAAACTACACACGTAACCTTTCATCTAAAGCTACGCAAGTAACCTTTCGTCTAAAGCTACGCAAGTAACCTTTCGTCTAAAGCTACGCAAGTAACCTTTCGTCTAAAGCTACGCAAGTTACCTTTCGTCTAAAGCCACGCAAGTTACCTTTCGTCTAAAGGGACTGTGCAAGTTGTTTTACGTGTAAAACTATGCAAGTCGTTTTCCGTCTAAAACTATGCAAGTCGTTTTTCATCTAAAACGACCCATATCCTCTTTTTGTCTAAAATGGTGCAAAGTCATCTTTAGTGACATGGTGGCGCAAGCTGTGCAAGTCGTCTTTCGTCTAAAACTGTGCAAGTCATCTTTCGTCTAAAACTGTGCAAGTCGTTTTTCGTCTAAAACTGTGCAAGTCGTCTTTTGTCTAAAGCTGTGCAAGTCGTCTTTTTGCCTAAAATGGCACAAATAAATTTTTCATCTGAAAAGACCTAAACTATTTTTCATCTAAAACGAAGCAAATCATTTTTCATCTAAAAACAATAAAAATCATTTTTCCTCTTAAAAAAACTCCCCAAAAAGAAAATTACATTTAAAATGTTTATTGTTCAAAATATTTGTCTTTTTGTGAACTTTGTGATACGAAATATTTATTGTTCAAACAAATCTTAAGATTCAACCACAATTGAACTTTAAACCTAGATCAAAACAATGAAAGTGAAAACAAAGAAAAGCCTTTGTAAAACGATAACTGAATGAATATCAAATGAACTCTATCAAATCTATCTTCAAACCTACTTACATACTGTCAGTCTGTGTGACCCAAATTATCTCCACCTCTAGGCTGTGAGCCCAATGGTCTATCTCACTCTAAATTTTTTTTTTTTCATTATGTGACCTATCTTATATATAAAAGTGAAGATGTCGTTGTGTGTGTGTGTGTGTGTGTGTATGTTTTATGCAATCGCGCACCTCT
>JAUZSX010209468.1:0-15945 GCA_034780655.1 Idiosepius hallami
TATCTATCTGTCTATCTTTCTATCTTTCTATCTATCTATCTATCTATCTATCTATCTATCTATCCATCTATGTATCTATCTATCTATCTTTCTATCTTTCTATCGATCTATCTATCTATCTATCTGTCTATCTTTCTATCTTTCTATCTATCTATCTATCCATCTAACTATCTATTTATCTATCTGTCTGTCTATCTTTCTATCTATCTACATATCCATCTATCTATCTCTCTATCTATCTATCTATCTATCTATCTATCTCTCTATCTATCTATCTATTTATCTATCTATCTGTCTATCTTTCTACCTTTCTATCTATCTATCTATCTATCTATCTATCTGTCTGTCTGTCTATCTATCTATCTATCTATCTATATATCTATCTGTCTATCTATCTATCTATCTATTTATCTATCTGTCTGTCTATCTTTCTATCTATTTATCTATCTATCTATCTGTCTATCTTTCTATATTTCTATCTATCTGTCTATCTTTTTAACGGTAAAGGGTCCGCGAGGCGCATTCTGCGTCGAGGCTGCTACTTGGCTAAGCACGGCATCACCTTCAAGTCTTTGTCCTCAGCACGAAGACCCCCCTTTCTTTTAGAGGGGGGGGGGGCAATAGAAATTCCGTGCATTCAAATGAAAAATATCTGAAGAAGAAATAGACACAAAAACAAACCAGAAAAATAATATAATAAGGGGGTTCGGTTAGGTTTAGTTAGATCTTAGCTGAATTCGAACCCAATTACATAGATTTAAGAACAATAGCATTTTCCCGAGATTTGGGTCAGCTATTGAAATATAAAATTGTTTTGGTTGTAAAGAATGTGAAATTTAAATGTGGACCGAATTCCTGCAAGGAATTAAAAATTCTAGGCAAAATATTTAGGATTTTGGAATTTTAGTTAAAGGGAAATATTTTATTCTTTGTTTAGAAAAATGAGAGATAGATATATATAGAAGTCGAGAGACTAGTCGGTCCTACGCCACTAGACGATCACGAGCCACGTTATGGGGAGCTCCTCAGCCCCTCAGCCAGACGGTGCTAACCGTAAATATCTCACCTGGAAACGAATAGGTGAGCAGGCACACGAAGAGGGGCTGACGGACGGGTATATATTATATATATTTATATCCACCCCATAACGGTACACATAGATAGATTACATACACACTAAATATTTTAATTCAATTTTCTACAATAGAAATTAATCTTTGAGATTTCCTTTTGTAGCATTTTATGTCGGATTTGATGACAGGAGTACGGGTCGTTTTAAAGTTTGATAAACTTGGTGGATCAGAAAGAGTTAGGTTGTGACACCTGCAAGTTTCTGTTAGCGGAATATTCGATGCAATTGCAGTAATCAGCAGGTCAGGTGTGGTGTGGAGTTGGCTAAAAGTTCCAGATTCGAAGGGCTGGTCTAAAAAAAAAAATACAAAAAAAAAACAAAGATAATATCACTCGAGAAAGTCTGCGTCTCCATCTGCTGGAGTTAATTTCATTTTCAAGTATAGGTACACCTTCCCCACACAGTAAGATGTTTTTGAATATTTTCCTCCGATCCCTTCTATGTTACACTGAAAAGATGATTTCTAAATAAACACTAGCATAAGGTTGGTTTGTATTAAAGTGAAATTCCTATGTAAATATAACAGCGATGTTGTGGACAAATGATTTCAATTGTTTTGGTTTTGTCTTTATTTTTAAGGGAAATACTAAAAGGCTATATTTGTCTACAATTTTTCATAAAATGACATCTAATACGATAAAGACCTACAGAAAAACGACAGGACGGTAAATAGCGACACTTAATGACCCTTTTCTTTACACCGTAATGTATCCCAAAAGCGTAATAGCGTAAAACGGTAATGTTATCTTAAACCTGAAATGTATATTATATACTAAAGGAATTAGCCAGACTTGCCTTGAGGTTGCTTTGATTCTCTTTTTAGACTCATTTTGGTCTTTGTTTTTTGTTCCAAAGTTTTTGTTTTATTTAAAGAAAACTGCCAAATTTTTTAGGTCAAAATTTATTTTCGTAAAAAGCTGTTATATTAACGTCCGAATGACGACGTAGCCTACCCTCATAAAAAGGAAAGTACAAGGAGAGCAACAATAAAAATTTTACCCCTAAACATTTACTTTTCTGGCTCAAAACCAAATCAAATTCTTGATGATATCGTCAAGGGTAAAGTCTTCTAAACTATAGAATTTTCCTCTATTTATGCTTTTCCTTATTTTTTTCAAGGGGGATGAGCATCTGAGCAGTATCTTCATGTCAGGTTCGAAAGTGATTTTCAGTAATGATATAAACATCTTTCCCAGAGAGTTGGAAAAATTAGTTATTTTTCCGAATTTTGATAAGTATCCTAATTACAGGTTTGAAGGATTTTAGAAAAATACACCAATTTGAAAGTGCTTTGGAGTATAATATATTTTCAAAATACCCTAGACCTGATATAAAGATGCTTCTTAGAAAAAATGAAGAAAAGACATGAGAAACTTCTTCATTTTATTATATATACATGTTGGAAACATCGGTTACGGTTTAGATAACCGGAGTAAAGCAATGTCGAATCTGGTCAGTACATATATTGTTGATGTTTTAGAAATACCAAGCGCGTATCTAGCAACTCGACGTGGCATTTTACAGATAAGTATCATGAGGTATTTTTAACCACTGGGTTAGGTGCACTCCCAGTAAGATAGACATGAAGAGAAATGAAAACTCTGAAATAAAAACTTGAGGTCTGTTGTTCATGTAGTCCGTAGCATACTTTGTACCAACAGTGTGTTAACGGCAGTTCCCAAGAATATTGATGGTGGTATCCATGGCTTCACCACTATAAACAAATCACTGTGTAGCAGTCTGACAGGCATACTTATATATACTTATATATATATATATATATATATATATATATATAAATATTTTATTTAAGAAGAATTCTAAATCTATCTTTTTATAATTTTTAATTCAATTTCTTTATATAAATACTCGACTCCGAAAGCTTTCGGCTTGATGACTGCGCAGGCTAGAAACTAACAGTCACCGAAGGCCGTTGACTCCGTGTCCACGTTTATCTAATATATATATTTATATAGATACATATTTGTGTGTACGCATGTACTTCTTTATACATTAATGTATATACGTTTATACACTAATGTATAAACGTGTATACTTATGTTATGACGAAGAAAGCTCTTTGTATTCACTGACAGTCAGGTGTAGAGTCTGACACATAACCAGTCACGATCAATAGCTCTCCTCCGATGCAAAGTATTTTCCCGCAAATTGAATGATTTATGGCTTCAATCTCATTAATAGATAGGCAGACTTAGATCTTTAAGTAAATAAGGTAAAAAAATAGAGAAGAAACTCAAAATAATGAATGGAATGAATATTAAAAAAAGCTCTGTAACATGTATTCTTATCTTTTTATTCTTCACAGCAAAAATGAAATAAATAAATAATGGTATATAACAGTGCTTATGATTTACAGCTGGTCTATTAGCTAATTAACACAAAATTATAAAATAAATTTTTAATAATATTTTTACGATAATCTAGCACAAATACACACACACACACACAAACACACACACACACACACACACACACACACACACATACATATATATATATATATATATATATATATATTATTCTAATTAGAAAAAGTTATCTAACTTGAGTTAACTCTCTGGATCATCAGGCAATCAACGTTAAGTACCGAAAACACACACACACACACACAAATGCACACACACGTGTGTGTATACAAAAGTTGTTTATGGGATTAAATTACGTAAATAGTTGATATGCCGTAAAACACAAACATACATATATCTATATCGAAATTTAACAAATTGCTATACTAACAACATCAAGCCTTTACTTAAACCAAAAAACCGAATGCAATTCTATGCGCTCAATTTTATCAAATATTTAGTTTTATACATAGTTCTTTATTTGGTTTGTAGCAAAAAAAATTTATAATGAAGAATTGATAAATAAACCAAAAAAAAAGGATTTTATCTATTTATTTATTTATATCCACTAAAGAACTACTGGAATATACCCGATAAAAAAGCGTTACTGACATGCATAGACCACTCAAAATCGATTTTGATTGCGTTTATCATGTACATAAAAATAGGTGCAATGGCAAAAAAAGAAAAACAAAACACATGAAATGAAAACATTTAAACAGCATTGCAAAGCAGTAGGCAGTAGATGAAATATATACCTACTTTATAAAATGGCGCCGGTTCACCTCCGACCGTCAAAAACCGGCGTCTCTGTCGCTGTAACATTTTTTTTTGCAAACCTTGACAGTTATTCATACACCCTTTTTTTCGTCTTTTAACACTCTCTAAGTTTTCTAGTATTTTCTATTCTTTAGTTTTTTTTCTATCTTTTTCTAAGCTTTTAGTCAATTCAGCTCTGACATAATTCCAATAAGTGTCAATAAAAAGGATTATTTTGAACATATTTCGATTAAAAAACAATTTTTTGCTAAACCGTGTCTTGTCATTTTTGAATATTTATAAAATGAGGCTCTTTAACATTTTTCAATTCTGTAAACATTTCATAAGCGTAACTTACACTAAAAAAATTGAATTTATTTTTCGGGATCCTTTTTGCTATATTTTATTGCTAGTAAGTTCTCCACATGTTCTTTTGTTATGTTTTTTTTTTCTTGTATTAATCAATATGTAAATATAATTGTAATATTATAGATGTCAAAAGAAAGAAGAGATAAAAACATATATAAATAACTATGTAAATCCAAGGAAGACCGAAAGTAAATTCGGTCAGAATCTTGCTAAACTAATAACAATAAAGGTGAGGACAATAGTCCGAATAATACTATAAATATTTTGAATTGGTTTAAGAAAATGCAAATTTCTAGGATCATCAGATAGTAGATTAGTAGGTAAATAGAAAAATATATTTGCATTTAATTCTTTAATCAAAGTTCACTATTTCCTCCATATCTAAACAGGGAAAGGGAACCCCATCATTACCAACAATATTAACCCAAATTAAAATCGGGATTATTACATTCAAGGGCATTTTTGAATTACTGTTGTCATTCTTCTGGGACTCCTTAAGGTTTATAGGCCTCATCTATTTGTTTTTCTTTAAATTATTGCTATTCCTACACCTAGATATAATACTCTCCCAAGTTTACGACCCTCATCTGCCCAAGACAGCTAAAAGTGAATGTCATAGTTTGGCTTGAGTTTGAACTCGTATTATACGATTCCAGACACTAAGGTTTTATCACTCCTCCACCTTCACTACCATGTATGCTATTATAGTATTATAATGTATTAACCCGAATAAAGGCAGACACGTGAAAAAAAGCTGATGTTTGTTTCTTTTAGCTCAAGATAAGAAGCAGTCGATCAACTTTTAGGTTTGTGTTTGTTTTGTACACCGTATCACAATTAATACTGAGAATAGTAATTTTTATAAAAGATTTTATTTTAAACATTGCTTTAGTAATATTAGTTACAATATTTCTTCTATATTTCATGGAAAGCTTGGTAGCCATATGTTTTTCAGCTTTATTTACATGAACATAAACGTAATTGAATCCCCGGGGTTTTGAACTCTTGAATTCCGATTCCAAAGTCGAGGTTTTCATTCATTGCGCCACGGGCTTCCCTTAGATGTCGATTAAAAAACGATGTTTTGTTGTATTTTGTCTAAGAAAATAAATTAAACGAAAACAAGAGTGAGAAATGGAAAGTGGATCAAAGAAAAAGCCTAGAGCTATCATCACTATTCATTATTCAGTTTGAACTTGCGTCCAGCTTTTCTGTTCCTGTCTCAGCTCACCTTACCGTCAGTCTGATTCACTTGTGAATATTGTCTTTGGACATTTAATCTATAACGCTGTCCCAATGGACATCCATAAGTGTCAAGCATCCTATCGTCGTCAGACTCTCTAATGTATCCGGATTAGTTTGCTGGTATGTCTTTGGTCACCGGTGCTATCAAGCAAATGGTCTGGGGTTGGTCAAAGCTAAAAACAGTTCAAAGAATTCTGCAGTAACTACACAGGAAAGAGAAACGTGAAGAGTAGTAGGGTCGAAGCAGCCAGGATGAGAGATAAAGAAAGTGGTCATTAAAAGATCTCTGTCAATTCGAAACATAATGTTTCCTTCAGGGGATTGCAAGGTTTAAAAAAAAAAAAAGAATCTCCCGCTAGACCCGACTGCTTACTAAATGACTTAGCAAAATCAATGAAAATAATGGACTTAAAAGATTTTAAAGAAACACAAATGACTTTCTTTAGAGACCTTTTAAGACAAATTCTTATTCTTTGTGGTAAGTTAATCACAGAGACGAAAACATCAGGAATGAATAAAAAGAAATAGGAAAATAGACAAAATAGACAGGGAAAAAGAGAAAGTAGGAATACATAATTAGATCGCGATAAATGGATAAATAGATAGATAGATGGATGGATATATGGACGGATGGATAGTTGGATTGATAGATAGATAAATAGATCGGGAGAGAGAGAGAGAGAGAAAGAATAGATTGGGTCAACAATGATTAACAAGTGAAAGAAAATAGTTCGAGGCACAAAGCAACCCAAATAAAAACGGTGAATCAGAGAACTGAAAAGAGGAGAGCGTGTATGGGTCTTTGTATCTATTTAGTAATAGTAATAATGATAATAATAATAATAACAATAGGAGACTTATGGTCACTCTGTCTTCAGGAGTCGCAACCGGGCATTGGCAGAGTTGAGAAACTCTGCTAATGGTGGGTTTTCGAAGTGGAAGCTGCAGGATGAAAACACACAGAGATGTTACACCATAGAGTCCTTAACTGAAATTGTGAGGATGCTGCTGGCATGTTGTTAATGTGACTTTAGTAAACATCACTGGTTGCTGGGTGTGAGATCACCTGGTGTTTAGTGTGACATCCCATAATAATAATAATAATAAAAATAATAATAATAATAATAAATTAAAAGAATTAGAATAAGAACAAAAACGATAAAAACAAGAAGCAAAAGTAGAAGAAATAGAAAAACTAGAAGGAACCAAATTGCTAGTAGGGGAGCTAAAGAAGATCTGGAACATGAAAAATACACTGATACCAGTTATAATAGGAGTCCTTGATAACATCCAAAAAGACATTGAAAGAAGATTACAAGAAATCGGTATGAAAGGAAAAATACACCTCTTATAGTGTTTTGCACTCATGAAGATAAGTGACATAACCAGGTGAATATTAGAGCATGAAAACGCAGGGCAACAAAATAAAAAGAGGAACGAAGAGAAAGGGTAAAAATGGAAAAAAATTATTGAAAGATATTATATTTACTTGGTGAGCACCAACCCAAGTTTGGCACAAGGCCATTTTTACGTGCTCTTACCCGGGCTTTTTTTAATTATTATAATTATAAATTATTGAAAGATATGAGGCCCTCGCAGTCTTTTACTACAAGAGATAATAAAGCGCTATAATTATTATCATTCTGCCTTATGTCTTCTGCTGATCTCCGGTGTGATATTTGCATATATTAGGATGAAAATCCGAGCAGATGTGGTACCGAACAGTCTTTGACTAGGATGTAACTAATTCTTCTGGAGCATTGTGAAAGGACTTGCTGTCAATCTAACATAAGTTAAAGCCACTAGACACGGTTTTCTGGAACCAGTATTGTATCAGCGTTATGTTTAAACCTAGATGAGTATCTCCCAACTTAACAAATCTTATCTGTTCGAGGCAGCTAAAACTAAATGTATTTTTTTTCTTGGACATGAACAAGTTTACTTGGTCGAGTACCAAAACGAGTAAAACATAGGACCAGTTTTAACTGCTCGTAACGATCCCAGAATTTTTAGTATCAGTGTTGTCTTTCACGTAGATGAGATACTTGACTTGACAGGCATAACAGGTCTTAGTTCCCTTAGGCAGATGAGGCTCGTAACTCTGAGAAGTAATGAATTTCGGTGTAAGGATAACACCAATTCCATAAATCCGAGTATACAAGGCTGGTCAGCTCAACGAGAGTAACTTGTCTTGGTGAAGGGCAACACTGATTCCAAAATGTCTGGAAATGTAATGACTACGTAGTAATTGGCCTTATGTCTAACTCATGTTTTTTCTCGCCTAAGTATGTTTTATTCCATGGATTAAATATATTTACTATTTTTGGTATCGATGCAGAGGAGAATGAATATAATGGCTCTAAATGGGATCTGAATTTTATAGTTATCTATCACAAGGATAGCATCAAAGAAAAATGTGAAAATAAAATTTTGTAGAGTTAATAGATTTATTTTCTTCAAAATAAAATACGGACCTTATAATACGTAGTAGATTGTTCATAGCTCCGCTTATTTTGATCTTAAATTAATGCATTAATATTCCAAAAACACTCCTTGTCAACATACATGGTATGCCTAATATGTAACACATGAGATTCGTTAACAATTTTATTGTGTGATCAGGGCAGCAATGACCATAATTAACTATATTAAGTCGTGAGTAATGTTCGCTAAGCATAAACAAACTCATCAATGTTTATTCAGAAAATTTGATCCAAAGACGAATAGACATATAAGTAGTATCATTCTACATTTTTATTGACCAATAAAGAATACTAGCATACCCATGCCGCAAAAGATGACTGCAGAGAAAATGTTAGTAACATAGTTACCGTTTTATTCAAAACACATAAATTTAAAGTTAGAAAGAAAGAACAGAAAGTTAGAAAGAAAGAACAAATAACTCAAAAAGATGGAGTAAATAAACACAATTAATTGTTTGTTTTACATTGTCATATTGCTGTTTCATGTTTTTTTTTTGATAAGCGTGCATTCTAATTTAATCAATATTACAATTAGTATTCCTAAAAAAATTAATTACTTTTTTTTCTTATACGCATGATAAGCATATTATCAAATTTAACCTAATATGTTCAACAGTTAAAAATATGAAGTTTAAAATTTTCTAGTAAATTTTAACTTTATATAGTATAATATTTTATATTATTCATTGTAAATTAAATTTTATACATTGATTAATCGAAATAATTTTTTGAATAAATAATCTACTCGGTTATTAAAAATTTAGTTTAAAATTTAATAAGAAGTGATTTTCAGTATAATGTTTATAAATTAAAGGAATTAATAAAATATTAGCTCATGTATATTTGGCAATGTATGCGTCTTTGAACGCGTGTGATCATCTCTAAGTGTATATTAGTGGCTTTATGAATGGCAAGCTAAAGATCATTTATTTGCAAGGAGGTTAAAAATTGGATGGCAATACAGAAATTGTGTTAGCTCAGACAGAAGACACCAGAAAGAGATAACCAAGCATCTTTATATGAAATGCCAAAAAAGGTGGATGAGACAATTGCCGGATATGAACTGCTTCAAAGATGAGGCGGCTGCTTACCACCATCAAGAGAGCTGTACTTGACTTCCCATGAGTGCAGAGACCGGATATTGCTTGGCTGGGTCTGACACTAGTATACTCACAATCAAGATAGATATCAGACGAACTTGATCGAACCCATTGAAGCCAGAAGACACAAGAGCAGATGAAATAGTTTTTATTCTTGCCCATGTAAGAAGGTAGTTCCAAAAGTAATCCCTCCTATTTTTATTTTTTAACTAAAAAAGGTAAAATGCTACGAAGACAAGAGTAGTGCAATTAAAAAGAGAGACCGTTTGTTCTCAAAATCTTTCTTTTCATAAATAGCCACCACCATTCTAAATGCACTTTTGCCAGCAATCAATGAAGTATTGCTTTTCCCTTACATCCCTTTTGCCACTTTATCGGAAAACCTGATCAGACTAGTCACAGAACGAACATTGATGCGCTCAACCTGAGAATGGTGTAAGGTGCAATGAGAATGCATATAGAAAACGAGAAAAATTTTAAATGTAGATATATTATGTGTAAATGTAATTCAGCATTAAGTAGCAGATTGATCAAATCATACTCAATGTCTCTCCTTACATTTTCTTATTACTTATTGAACAAACCATGTATTTGTCATTAATTTTCTGATACGATTTTGTGGACATGTTCTTTGAAAAATTTGATATTAATATACCACTTGCTTTTTAAATTCTGCGATTAAAAATATCAATTTGTCAAACGATTCTAGTTTGAGGTTTTTCTTGGATGCATTATTGTAAAAGAAAATTATTTGTGATGAATGTCTTAAAATGCGGTAAAACGACTATTTAAAATAGAAGTGTTAATCTCGAAATATAAAGAAATAGTTTTGACAATATTCCAATTGAGAAGACAGTCAATTTAGGAAATGAATAAATATAAAAGCCTATCGGTTTTAGCAAACAAATGTGAACTCTTAGGAGATAAATTTCAGTTTGTGGATCATGGATGATTTATATTACTATGCAGACCTGGGTCTAACCAGGAAAAAGGACTTTCATGTCAATCGGAGAATATTCAATTAGAAAAAAAGAGAAACTATAATAATAATAATATTAATGTTATTATTATTAATAATAATAATAATAATAATAAAAATAATAATAATAAGGATTATTTGAATTATTATCATTTTCCTTTATTATTATTATTATTATTATTATTATTATGGGTAAATGGAAAATGAAAAATAGAAGATATAGTGACATAAGAAAATGAAAATAAAGAAGAGAGAAAATAACTTGAAAAATACTGAACCATTCAAATAACACAGACAAAATGAATAAAAATGAATGGGAGGAAATCAGATCATTGTGGTTATATGAGACAATAGATCCCGTATCTCTCCAGAAAATAAAACCACAAGCGTAAGTAAAAAACATCCTTTTTATACATAGCCTTCTTCAGAAAATGAAACCTTAATAGTTAATTTTAGAAATAAAATCATCCTGACCACCAATATTTGAAAATATAATGTATTGCCCTTCTATATAATGGACTTCCTTAGCTACATTAGAGAAAAACCTTAGAAATGAATTTGGTAGATAAACAATTTAGTATAAAAAGCATAAGAAATTAATTTCGCATATATAATCATCAGAAATGAATTTAGCATAAAAAAGCATTAGAAAAAAATTTAGAATATAAAAGCATGACAGATGAAATTATGATAAAGTCATTAATTACTTTCTGATATGAGAATATTCTTTAATTACTTTAGTGGAAAGTCCCTGGCGCTTAGGCAAAGTTGGATATAGTTCGAATACTCTCACCCTTTTCTATATGTCTGCTCTCTGTGAGATTGGTGTTGGAATTTCTTTTTAATTTTAACGAAAACAACTGGAACAACCAAACAATTGTTAAATAATGCTGCATTGCCATTTTGTACATATTAGAGTTCTTTTATCAGAGTTTAAAATAATTATTAATGTTATGTATTAAACTAGTTTTTTTTAATTTACGGCATATAACTGCTGAGGTTAGCGAATCTAGATTTAGCTTATCCTGACCGTGAGAGTTGGAGATAGTATATATATAAAAGCTCAAGAAGTAGCACTATTCAGTTTTTTAGCAGTGATGGAGCAGATTCTCCTGGAGCATAGCACATGACTTTTGTCACTTTGGCTTCGGTGAAGACTACCACTCAAGAGCAGCAGGCAATAGCTTTGATCGATTAGTGTGGGAATTCATAATAATAATAATAATGATAATAATAATAGTAAAAAAAATACATCAAGTTCATTTTTGCTAAAGAAAAACGTGTAAAAGAAAATCGGAAAGACCTATTATTCTTTCGTTATTGTTAAATTATGAAAGAAAAATGCTTACCGACAACCTTAATTCTTAAAAAAATAAGAGCAAAACATTATTTCGAAAAGGAAAACCATGTATCAGACAATTTCCATTCATCTGGTTGTCTAAAAAAAGAAACTAAAAAAGTGAAATAGATGAAATAACGAAAAAAAAATGCAGTTAAACAAAACCCAAAACCTGAATCGAATATTTCAATTTAAAAACAAAGTATCTTTTTTTATTATTTTAAACATAAAATAAACATTTTAAATTAAATATAAAAAAAAGAACAAAAAAACTGAACGGAGAAAATCCATTCGCAAAGGTGTTGATGGGAAGAGAAATTGACAGCTCCAGTTAAAACCCCAAAAGATGAATAATAAACTTAAATAAAAGCTAAAAACAAGAAAATAAACTCCATTGCCGAGCTAAAGTGGATGGGACGCGGATATGAACAAATTTCTGAATGGAAGCGAAGGAAATGGCGTAGACTGGAAGAGAGCAAAGTTGTCAGTGTGAGATTTCGTCACTGCTTAGACAATGATGAAATATATGATTAGCTTGTCGGGAAGTTTTGAACATGTTTATTAAGCATGAATGCTAACAGAATTTTGAAAAGCATTTTAAGTAGTTAATGGCAAAATATGTCGAAGTCAGCAGAAAAGGGGGGAGTAGGAATGAATTAGATTA
This sequence comes from Idiosepius hallami, assembly GCA_034780655.1. Classification (NCBI taxonomy): domain Eukaryota; kingdom Metazoa; phylum Mollusca; class Cephalopoda; family Idiosepiidae; genus Idiosepius; species Idiosepius hallami. The sequence goes on from JAUZSX010209468.1 coordinate 12,437, forward strand.
GAAATATGAATATATGGATGTAGAAAATAAAAAAAATAGTCCATGTTTTTTGAAGTCGTAATTTTGACTGTAAAGCACAAAATAGAAAATCGAGTTATCCGAATAAAAAACATCTTGAGAGATGACAAGTATTTATAAACATTTAAATATATATCTTCTTTTGGTAAACGGATATATGTATATCATTTGAAAGAGTAAATCATAAATGATTTAGCCATCGATTACATCAAATAGATCATTTATGTTTTATTGAGTATGAATAGATATATTCATGTTAACTACTATATATATCTATATCTCTCTATATATATTCATATACATATATTTATATATATATATAGATATAGATATATATACGTGTGTGTGTGTGTAGGTCGAATAGAAATTTTATACATTATTATAAAAGATAATAATACCTGAAAGGTGAAATATATGACGAGAAATAAATATATAATAGGGTGTTAATGTATATCTCATCTCATATATATATATATATATATATATATATATATATATATTTATCTCTATCTTAAAATGGTAATGCCGAAACCCGTGTTGAAAACAACATTTGAATCCAATAAAAACATTTACATTTTTTAATGTCTGATTGAAATTCGGCTGATTATCTCTACAAAAATGAATTCTTTCAATAGATTTCCTTAGGTATGACACATTATTTTTGTTATAAGTAATAGATAAATATCATAGAAAGTTAATGTATCGTACTCCATAATCAACAAAGACTACTAGATTTGTTTGTTTTGTTTTTAACGGCATTTCAACCTTTTCAGTTCATTTTAAATGCCGAAAACAATTACTTTTGATTTGATTTATTTTATTTTGAAAAAACATTATATAATAACAATTTTTTTTTCAAAACAGAAGTTGCACTATTCAGTTGCTGGAGGGAAGATGAGGATTCATACCTTGACCAAGGATATTAGTCGACATGTCAACGTAAAAATGTGACTGAGATTCGAACTCGCGTATTTCGAATCTGAATTCCGACTGTGTATCCACTGGTACACGTCGAGTTGTTATAAAAGCGTAAGCCAGGTTATTTTATCAAGTTATTTAGTTCTATCTAATTGCGTGATGTTGTTTAAATAGCTTGAAGTTGGGTTTTAAAAAAATCTGTTCAAATAGGCAGATATTTACTTCAACACTGTCTGCTACAGTAATTGTTTCTGTTCGTATAAGTTTCCGTTCTCGTGTGAATGAACAGAATGCTGCCTAATTATTTAGAAAATACAGAAATAAAAATGAAAGCAAAAACAAAAACTGCGATTAGAACAACAATAATAATAAAAATAAAGTATGTTATTGTTAGAACCTGTTCTGTAAGTCTCTCAATGGTGGTTTTGAAAGATAAAAACAAAAGTTAATTCTGTTAGATTTTATCAAATCAATATGTGTTGTTCACTTTTGGTTTTAACCTCATTCTAAGACGGGCGTTCCGAAAGTAATGACTTCTGTTTTTTTTTGTTTTTTTATTCCGCTCTAATGGATTAAAGTCGATTGAAAATTGTTTTAATTTGATGACTGAACTTATGCACTTATAACCTGAAAGTTTTTTTTTTTTTAATTTTTCTTTGCATATAATGACCTCTGTCATGGACGTGTGTCGGAAACAGAGATTGAATTCTACTAAGAGATTCAATTCCCGAATGCATAAAAAATTGAACTTTTTCAACATCCCCCGGCTCCATTTATAAAGATATTGCTGTTTCTACCAAAAAGATGGCTAGCTTTTACTGTTTTTTTTTGGCTCTAAGTTATACTCTTTGTATGCTTGCTTGATCTGGACTTTCCAGCAAGATATCCTTCATAAATGGCGCTGTACCTCTAGGTATACAAATATCCTCCCTGTCCACAGCCCTGGTCTGACCCATGGTGTTTTACCAACTCTACCATCGAAGAAAAAAGATTTGGATATCGTACCCACACAATCTGTTCTGCTTATAAATAGAATAGCTGCAATTTGGTCTAAAAGAATGAAAAATATATTTACAACCCAAATCATAAGGCGAAAAACACTTAAACCAATGATTAAATAGTGACTCTTAATTTGGATATCTCGTACAAGCAAGTTTTAAATCACCGTAAAACTCGCCATATGAATCTATATGTATTTAATAGACGAATCGGCTCAACCTTCAACATGTCATTATTGCGTTCAAGCACTTAGGAGCAACTGCCGCATTTAACTTGTGGATGTGTTATTAGTTGAGAAAATCCTATGCGCAGATTTTTAGACTCTTTCAATATACATGACACCACTCATGTTATATATAGAATAATGATTCAAAGACATATCAAAAGGCAGCAGAAGTGGAGCATTGGTGACAGGTTGGAATCTGGGATCGTATAATGATGCTATTTCAAATCCAAGCCAAAACCATTGCCTTTATCTTAATTTACCTCGGGTAACTGAAGCTAGTTAACTCGTCTAGGTGAAATGCAACACTGGTTTCAAAAGCCCAGGAATCTAAAGAAGTACGTGAAAATGTCCTTATGCTTAACTTAGATCTGTGCTCGACCAGGTAATAATAACCAAAGCTATACACCCACAAAATGTACAAGCAGGAAACTGTGTTATTATGATTCCTCAGCACAGGTTTAAAACATTTACTAATTTCCTTTGCTTTCGGAATGCTCATTCTAGGATGCATCAGACAACGTCCTATAAGCCAGACCCTCCCTTTTAATTGAGTGGAAACGTGTTCCCCGGAGGGAAAACCAACTGAAAGAGAGCCAGCAGACATTCAGTTTATAAATCCCACCCGGCATCATATTTTGAAGGCAGGCAAATGCTTGGTATTAATCGGTTGGGCACAAATCCAAATTAAGCAGTCGTTCACTTTTACGTTCTCGTGTGGGAGATGTACCCTTAAGACGTTTGTTTACAATGCGAAGCGGTTTCTCCATTACATTGTAGAAACCTTGCTTGTTAAAAAAAAACAAAAGAAAAAATGCCTTCAATAAAAGTGCAATATTGTTCATTCACACATCGAGCTTTCCATTCATAAAAAATAGAACGCCGTAGTGTTGTTGGGAATTTAATGTCTAGAAGTTTGTTTTACCCTGTGTGATCTCCCTGCTTTTCTTTCTTTATTTTCTTAAGTCGTCAGGCTGTTGATGATTCGCTTTTCTAGAGTAGTTTGCAACAATCGGGGTAGACAGAATACGGTCTGTTCCTTCTCTGTTTTAAAAATCAAATATATATATATATATATTTACTTAGTCAAGGACCAACCCGTTTTAGGCAGGGTGCCATTTTTTCGTGCTCTTTAAATACCTAAGATTTTTGCATTTAGCATTCAGTGTTGCCCGTCATCTAGATGAGTTGCTCTCACTAGTAAATGAGCCCAATCTGCGTGAGGCGGAAAACGGTTTTGACTGAGATTTAAACTCACGTAATACGATTACAGAGCCCAAGCTTTTACCAATACTCCAACCTCGCGGTCCATATTTTATATATATATATATATATATATATATATATACAT
>JAUZSX010209685.1:0-15943 GCA_034780655.1 Idiosepius hallami
TATCTATCTATCTATCTATCTATTCCAGTCTATCTATCTATCTATCTATCTATCTATCTATCTATCTATCTATCTATTCCAGTATATCTATCTATTCCAGTCTATCTAACTAACTAACTATCTATCTATCTATCTATCTATCTATCTACCTATCAATTCCAGTCTATCTATCTATCTATCTATCTATTCCAGTCTATCTATCTATCCCTCAGTCTGTCTGTCTGCTGTCTGTCTATTTATCTGTCTGTTTCTATGCCTGCCTGTATGTCTACCAGTCTATCTATCTATCTATCTATCTATCTATCTATCTATCTATCTATCTATCTATTTATCTTTTTCCTTCTTTCCTCCTTACTTTCTTTTTATTAGTTAATCAATCAATAAATCTATCCTTTCTATCCGTATAAGGATCATTTAGTATAACATTTTGTTTACACAAAATTAAAACATTAATTCTACAAATGGTTTATTTTTCAAAAAACACTCTTTAGCAAAAAAAGTACTAGTTCTTAACGCATACTATGTTATTTTAAAAGGTAGAACGCAGTAGTAATTAAGTACGAACATCTATTCAACATGACGAAATCCAAAATGTACTCGAATGAAGACCTAAAAATAATAGGCATGTTCTATCTGAGGATCTTTCCTTTAAGCAATGCTTGCCTACAAAGCGAAGAAAAAGGGATTTTTAACCAACGACTTTGAAAAGAAAATGTTCAAGGGGGGGGTGTTGGGTATTTTTCAAGTACTTTCGACCGAACATAAATCCCCCACTCCCTTTAAAAATCCATTAAGCTAAATCTTATTTCATATTTTGAAGAATTCATTTGAGAATAAAATAATTTTCATTATGAAAAATAACGCAAACAAAAATAAAGCCACTAAAACTGAAAATAAAAAATTAGAATTTTTGTAATCCAAGAATCATGATATTCATTAAAACAAACATGGCGAAATATTTTGAATAGTTTTTGCTACTCTTGTTAACACACTGACCGATTAAAAACAACTTGATTTCATTAAAAACGATTTAAAAAAAATTAAGCCCTAGTGACAATTATTATTATATACAGACAAAGCAGAGTTACCTCTCCCATTAATTACTACACCTATGGTTATGAAAAACCTTAAATTCCTTGCAAATACTCGTTATTAAAAGAGTAGAAAACTTGCAATTCCAATAAATAATATTTATATAGAAAATTGTTATGGTGTGGACGTTCGGTAGTTTCGCGAGAAGATTGCCAGAGGACATGTTAGTTAAGACCTTCACTCTTTGCGTAACTGGTAACTCTGACTCTTACTAGTAGTTACGATGACAGTCACATGTATGTGACGTCATGGGAGAGTCCATACCTGTAGACTAAATCCGGCAGAGGTGTCATACCCTAACAAAAATATTGGTATATTTCTAATAGCTATTGCTACTCTCACTAGCTGATTTGAAATACTTGTTTCCATTTGTTTACGTAATAAAAGATAAGAACATTTGTGATTCCAATGTATTGATAAAAATAGTTGAATATTTTCAAAAGCTATTGTTACTATTAATCACAGACCAAACCTTAAAAAAGAAACAAATATATCAATAGGTATTAGAATTATTTTGCTGTAAAAAAACCTTTTACTCTTTATTAGAGTTGCAAATGTTTTTATTTTTTTAAGAGTCTCGATTCCCAAACAGTATTTAGGAATGAAAATCAAACAGAAGCCCCAAATAACATCTAACCCTGGACATTAATCCTGCACTTACTAATAAAAATTAAGTCTTTTTATTCACTGGGAATGTGAACAAGACTAGGAATAACGATTTAAAATATTTCGCTCACTTTTTTTAATAGTTTATTCAGTCATTTGACATACATTATTATATACAGACAAAGCAGAGTTACTTGAATCAGAGTTTATGAATTGGAGTGTATGGCAAGGACACCCTTGATGATTTTTTGGCAGTCAGACGGGCCCCTCTGCGGTACCGGGCCCTCGGGCATGGCTCAGTTCATCCCTGATACAAACCTTGCAAATCTATTCATAAATTTACACTCTGTCTGTCAGTATCACATTTTTTTTTGCTCGCAGGCAATTAATCTTTGCAAATGAAGTGCCAAATGAAAGCACATTACATGTTGATAATGCAAATTCCTTCCTTCCTTTCTTTCTTTCTTTCTTTCTTTCTTTCTTTCTTCCTTCCTCCCTTCCTTCCTTCTTTCCTTCCTCTTTTTTCTTTTTTGGAAATGTTTTGAAATTTAAGATTTCAATTTACAACTAAAATGCATTGAAATCACAGAAATCACTGATTAGTCATGACGGCTAAGTATGCTAAACTTTGTTTATAATTTCCTACACCTTTTCGATCGTTAAACGTAACATAGTTATTCGTAAACAAATTTCTTATTTGTCTTTTTAATTCAAAATCGTATTTCTTATGTTATGCTCCTAAATTATCTTTTTAACAACTGAAAAACGATGGTTTTTTTAAATGTATTGTTTGCAATACCATATGTCTTTTTCGTTTATTTTCGTTAATTTCCATGAACTGACGCTGTTTATGATAATGATATTGATTTTTCAATGTTCTGGGGGAATGTTTTAAGATGTTCTGGGATTTTTTATTACAAGAACCCGTCAAAAACTGCTCATTTCCTTTTTTTCCATAAAATAGTTAATTACACTGATGGTTTGCAATTATCTGATTGCAACATAGCCAATTGGGACTAAAAATCTCGATGGTTTACCAAAAAAAATTATCTCCCATTAAATACTACACCTATGGTTCTGTAGCAACGTATTATCAAAACAATTATGTTTATAGAAAATAACTGCAAAAATAATCTCTTTATTGCACCCTTGGTACTGGTTAAATACTATAACTAGGGATCTTGAACAAGTCTTTAGCAAAACAATGATGTTTATAAGAAATAATTATCAGTATTAAATGACCTTAAATGATGATGTATCAATGAAGACAAACTCAAAGCAAAAACCAAAGATTTAATTTTATACAAACTTATTTATTTAATTAGGGAACTTAATATGTCTTTTCGTTATAGTGATCCAAATGATATTATATTATATTGGCGGTCATTCGTGGTCGAGTATGACTGTGGATCCTTTCGGGAGGACGCTTGTGCATGATTTTTTTTAACGTAGGGAGACTGATGCACCTACAGTCACTACACGGCAGAGGAGGCCCTGGTTCCAATAGCATGGAGAGAACCACGACGACTGGAGGCCATCCACTGTTGCAGCCTTCAACTGCCTTCAGTACCGTTGTGCCACAGTGGGTATCATCAGCAACATCTGCCGTTTAGGTTTTGCACTATTTAACCCATAGCTGGAGGGAAGATAGGGCCCTATACCTTTCCCAAGGGTATTAGTCGACATGTTAGCGTAGAAGTAACAACCTGGATTCGAACCCACGTAGTACGGTTGTGAAGTCTGATTGTCTATCCACTGCGCCACGTCAGTGATATTGACAATTACATAAGACAACAGTTTCTTTACTAAATCTAAACAACCTTGCTGTTTTTTTAGTTCCTTTAATAACGATTGTGAAGTCTTTCGTATAAGTAACCATTTCATTTTTATACTACAATGCTCAGGCTAGTGTCCAAAAATGAGATGTAGCCATGTGAAATTACACTAAGTGACATTTAAAAATGTTTGACGAAGCAAAATGTGTCAGTGTTGCATACCTTCACATGAAAACTTTACAATCTATCAAACATCACGAAGAGATATTAATTATTCCCTTAAAGTCGGGCTTCATACTTTTTAACTACTGCCGGAGTTGAATTAATTTTCTTTTTTTAGAATTTTTTAGTTTTAAGGTTATTATTGAATAATCACTGCGGTCACGCGCAGCACCTGCTGCTGTTCAAGACCCTTGGTTAGAGCCAGTGATAACAAATCTTTCCGTAATGCTCCAGCAGAATCCGTCCCATCCCATTCAGAGACTGTATGGTGCCACTTCTCATCGGATTTTCACCCTACCATATCTAAAATTAAGGTATTTTGTTACTGCAAAAAATTATTCTTACAATAAAATATTGGCTTGTATTTTTGAACACCGAGTCAGCAAGAAACCGGTTGTAACAAAATGACCATATGTATGAGTTTTAGATTTGTATATTTAACTTGTAATAACAGAAAATAATTGTCTCTTGGTTTGCCAATTACACTCATAAAGTAAAAAACTCAACGTTAAAAAATGGTTTACTAAAAAGAAAAGCACTGTTAAACGGGTATTAATAGACACAGATAAGCTGTATGAAAGTTGGCTAAATTTATAAAACAATAAGTTATTATGGTTCGTTGTAACTATAGAAGTTTGCTTTAGAAAATATTTATGTGGAGATTGGTCCTACTAACACATATACAAATACATTCATTCATACATGAACTCGCTGAATTAGATAGATACATGAACAAATAAATACTAACGCAATTTGACCGAGATTGGAATAAACTTTATAAAAAAGGGAAATGAGTAATGTAACCTTCATTAGGCACCAACTTCTCGAAAAGTTTCGTTAAGTTGTGTTTTTGTATTATATTACTTGCACTTTGAAGTTTCGTAAGAGTCTCGACCCCCATTCAGTATTTAGGAATGAAAATCAAAGGTTTGTACTAAAAGAAGCCCTAAATAGAATCTAAACCAGGACATTAATCCTGCACTTACTAACAAAATTAAAGTCGATTTATTCACTCAGAATGAGACCAAGACTAGAAATAACGATTTAAAATATTTCGCTAACTTTTTTTTTATAGTTTATTCAGTCATTTGACATACATTATTATATGCAGCCAAAGCAGAGTGACCCGAGTCAGAATGTAGGAATTAGAGTGTATGACAAGGACACCCTTGATGATATTCTTGGCAGTCAGATGGGCCCCTTGACGAACTATAAGGAGGGCACCATTTTCTAAACGGCAATTAATCTTTGAAATTAAAATCAATAAAGTCTTTTTTAGTTAATGTGCGAATTGCATTTACGTATTTTGTTAGCGTTAAAAATCTTTGAGAATAAATCGATTTTAGATAATTCTTACGAAGCAAAAGATCCAGCATCCTCAGAAAAACGTTAATGAAAGAAAAAAGTCCGATTCGTATTTTTCCCCACTGTTATAACAGTTAATCTATTAATCAATTATTATTTTATCAGATTTAGCCAGTGTTGGGGGAAAATGAATAAACGGTTTTACGTATATATGTTATTAGCGGTCAAAAAACGTTGTTTACAAATAAATTTGCTTTCACGGCAAAAGATCAGTCATTAGATATCCTACTAGGAACGTTTATATCAATAAGTAAAGAAATCTAAAAACTATTAATCTGTTACACAGATAGAGTCAGTGTATGTCAAATATTATTAGTGTACGGAAAAACTGGTTAAAAAACATCTTCTCACATTTATAACCAAAATTGTTAGAATTTATTAGAAATATTGTTTAACACACCGAATAAAGAATGTTAGTTTAGTCGGGTCACCAAATTGTTAGTTTAGTAGTACCTAGGGGCCTGAAACGTTAGTACAACAAACTAAACAGAAGAAGAGTAACTGAGCCCAAATAACTTTACAAACATTTATTGGTACACAAACAAAGACAAATTAAACTACAAATATACAATAAAAGAGTTCAGTTTAGGGGACTCACCGACTGGTGGAAATGTTGATGTACTCACCATCTGGTGGCTAAAAGTTCTCCTCTCTTTAAAGGGATTAGGAGAAAACGTCCGCCCTACTTAGGGTCTAATCAGCAACTAAAGTTTTTCTTAAGCAGAGGCAAACCACTCCTTTCCGGTGTTCCTCATCCTAGTCCCCTACAACGTAAACTACATCAGCTTCATAAACGTTCAAAGTCACCATTAGATATTGATCAGTTCAGTTTTTTCTGCATGGACAAATTCAGTGACACATCTCTGCATCTGATGCATGTCCATGACAGAGGCTGCTTTCTTAGAGTCTCACACCGTCAATATCTGCAAAAGGAAGATAAAACTTTCAGGTTATGAATGCAAATGTACACTCAATGTTGCCGTTAAATCACCGAAGTTAAGCAATGTCAATCCTGGTCACTAGTTAAATGGGTGACTATTTAAGAATACCAGGTACTGTACTAGGGCAAGTAACAAATCTGCACATAGTTCCGTTGCTACTCCTTTCAAAGAACCCAATTGTTACACTACGCACATCAATGTTTGATACGATATGATGATGATGAATGCAATAATTAAGTCATCAAAACAATGCAATATACAATCCCCTTGGATCCACTTTGATAGACTTAAAAATAATGGGAGGCATTACTTTTGGAACAGCCCTTGTTATCTATATCCTGTTGCCTAAAACCATTACTTTCACTTTAGCAGCCTCAGGCAGATAGGGCTCGTTAACTTGGGAGAGCATCTCATCTAGGTGAAGGGTAACACCGAATGTAAAAATCCTGGGTAAGAACACATAAAAATGGCCTTGTGCCAAACTTGGGTTGGTGCTCACCAAGTAAATATAATATATGTGAGTTGCCTACCTTTTAACTTGGATTTCTCCTATATTTTGTAGATACCCTGCCTGCTATGGCGTACACTTTAGATACTAAAAGCTTTGTTAAAATGTCACTCACAACACAACTGGCCATATATAATTATTTACTTAATTAAACAATTTTTGAAAACTTTTAAAACCATATTATAACCGTAAAAAGAAGATTTTTACACCATTCAACCTAAATCATTTTTTCTATAAATCAAATCAAATTAGATATATAGATAAAAAACAATTTGAATATCTTCACCTGAGGAAAACTGAAGGTTAATTTGGGCGAAACGTAATGAAACAAATAAAAATAAAGATGAAGACAAGACAATTTAAAATTAAATCAAGTTTTAAAATGAAAAAAAAAAGGTTTTAAATTTGAAATCAAGCAAAAATAAAGATAAATTTAATTTGTGAAATTTAATTATGTAAAAAAAACGACAAACGAATAAAGCACATGATTTGCTAAAAAAATTGAAAGTAAAATAATGCGTGTGTGTGGTGTCTGGTGTGTTTGGTGTGTGCTTGCTCTGAGACTCTGCTTTCAGTTATGGTTTGGGGACCCTATTGCCAATATTGTGCTGAAGTTTCTTAAATTTTTGGCACTTTTGTAGAACAAACAAATGGAGGAATATTTTTTTTTTCCTTGGGGACTTTGCACCAGTTGTAAGACAGCAATTTGGTTGGCTAGGGTTAGGGTTTAGGGTTAGGGTTTGGCTAAATTTCTCACTTAGCTTGTTCTGCAAAAGCACAATTTTTTTTCGTGGATTATTATAAATTAGACAATAAAGTTTCAGATCATTGAAAAAAAATTGATTATTTAAAAATTTGTTTTTAAAAGGTGCTTTGGAAAAGATGAAAGTAAAGAATAGAAAGATGAAGAAGAAATGGAAGAAGAAAGACGAAGAATCGATGATAAATTAATTAGGTTAGCATGACTCATAACAGAAAAGAAAAAGGAAACATTCTAAAATCGAAATTATTTAAATATGATTATTTCTAAATTAAAAAATATTTTTCCAACGGGAAATAATGTTTTTCTTCTTAGCTTCTTTGTCCGTTTGCGCAATCGCGTGTCTAAAAACCTTATTAAAAAAAAAAAGTTTTTAAAGCATCAAATTAAAAAAGAAAAAATAATTTTTTCTTCTTTCCAATTTTCTTCTAATAATCTTAAAGGTTTTTACAAATCTAATTTCCTCCCTTTTTAGCCTAAATTAAAAAAAAAAGTTGGGGTGCAAGTGTGTAAAAGAACAATAACAAACGCACGCGGCCGGCTTGGCCCAAACGTACACGTAAATGAATGACACTACAACTCCTTGTTGGTTGACGATAAAAACATATATTAAAACAGTTCACGTTGAGACGCCGGTTTCCGCCAGATCACCGAAGTTAAACAATGCCGAGCCTGGTCAGTAGTAGATGGGTGACCATTTACGAATATACAAGGTACTGTATCTTGCACCGGGCTGAAAAATACCCAGGTTAGTATCTGGGGGCGCTATTAAACCCTCTGGGTAGATGCATCCTTAATCTTTGGGAAGACAGGCATCTAAGAAAAGGAAAACTCTGAAAACTCTATTGCATTGTGGTTTACCTGAGCTTAGAGAAGGCTAAGGGAGTAAACTCTGAAAGAAAATCTGGAGTTGGAGTCCTTAAGGTAGTCAGATACTGTACTCAGCTCATTTCCAGTAGCTCCTGTAGCTAACCTTGTGCCAAACATACTGCTCTGCTTTCCTTTGGATTTCCGCCAGCAGATAGTACCCCTATTGAGAAATGGGCAGAATGAGAGAGCCCCCCCAAAAAAACTTTGTCAAGGCCTTATGCCCTGGAGAGGCCACTTGACTGCCTCTGTTCCAGCTGCAGAATTAACACGGGGCGCATTTATCCATCATCTTTAGAGACAAACGGATGCCATCAGAATTGCCTTTCTATATAATAGGTTTGGTTAACTACCTTAAAGAAAAGCATTAGAAATGAATTTAGTATATATGAAAAAAAAACATTAGAAATAAATTTAGAATAAAAGCATTAGAAATGAATTTAGTATTTAAAAAAGAATTTAACCATTATTATAATAGTCTTCTTCATTAAGCTTAGTAGCAAGTCCCCAGTAGTGAGCAAAGCCAGGTAATACTTTTAGTTAATCACAAAAATCTTTGAAATTATCTGAGTTACCTAATTCTGCTAATTTTTGTATTTAGATTTGAGACATCACAATGGCTATTTTTTAAACCTTATAGCAAGCATAAACTTTTTTCAACCCTAAGTAAATAATAGATAAAATCCAGTGCCAGACAAAATAATAAAAATAAATAGTTTATTGATAAATTTATAAGGATTATTTTAACAATATATTTGTAAATATCAATCAAATTTAACAAAATCTAAAGATTTGAGGCTTGATAATAAGTATTGTTTCTATTATTCAGAATGTATACATACACTAGCTGAATAGCTTAACATTGGTCACTTAACACAGAATCAGAATTATTCACTACGTAAACACAACCATGCCATGATTTACAATAAAAATGATAGAAAAACAAAATGCGGCTTAAGTTTCATATTACAATAACTGAGGCAATTACTATATATATATAAATTAAGTTTAGTATACTTAAGTAGAATATTATTATCCACACACACATAATGTATATATACACACAGAGAAATGTTTCATTGAAGAGATTTTTGATTTTTCTTTTCAATATTTTTAATTCAATTTGTTCTTGTTTTCTTACAAGAAACTTAGTTGTAGGATCAAGCTTCTTGATATAATACTTATAATAATTAATGAAATTTTGTCTGATTAATAATATTCTGCCAAAGTATATATACTTTGTATCTAAATGTAAATAAACAACTAAGACAAAGTTAGACTTTAAAAGATTTGAAAATTAAATTTTTATTGATAATTGTCAGGGTAAATATGGGGTGTCCCAAAAGTTCTTGTGAACCATGGGTATGTAAACAAACTAATATACAATAAATTCTATTATAAAATATTTAGAGAATACAATTTTTACCAATAAAAAGGTTTTATTTATTTACAATATCACAGCTTATCTTAATTGCTATAAATGTCCTCTATTGGCATTAGGACATTATTTTCTACTGCACAGCAACTTTTTGGACACCCTGAATAAATCTGATACAATGAATTGATAGAGTCATAAAAAATGATTGTTTTTGTTTTTCAGTTATTGGGTCTCATTTAATGGGGGATTTGTCCCATGTATTGAAACCTCCTTACCTTTGTTAAGATGAGACACTTTCAGGTCAAGCTTGTAGAAATGAACAATCCATCAAATATTCTAGGATTGTCGATGTTTGTCTCCTACTTTGATTAATTCAAAATTATTACAACACACTCACGCCTTTTTACATTTTTAGTTGGTCTTTTACAAAGTTAATGTTTCCACATTTAATTATTGATTTTTCTTCTTTTTTTTTTCTTTTTCAAACTGTAACAGATGGTTTATAGTTTGAAATGATTACATCTATCTATCTATATATATCTATCAATTTCTCATATATATATAAATATATATATATATGTATATATATTTATATGCATGTATGTGTGTGTGTATAAACACATACATACACACACATATGTGTGTCAGTTTGAATCTATTATAATTTCACTTAGAAGTAAGCTAGTTGAAATTATTTCAGAAGAGACAATTAAGCCTATTTATGTGTTTTCTATTGTTATTTAGGAATTAATTATGCCTTTATACAAATAGGATTCTTGTTTTGAATATGTTTTTACAGGAAATATTGTAGTTGTTATTTGTTATTAATATATTACTATCATGGTTATTTCTATTGTACTGTATATGGGCTTTTATCTCTGTGGTCGATGAGCCTGAGTGACTTACACCAGTATAATTTAGATGATTAATTATTCATTTGGATAATAATTCTCTGGGTGGATCTCTCTTTTTAGTTTTAGAAAAAAATGTTTGTAATATAAGGATTTTATCAGTTTTCGTATAGAAAAAGTAAGTAAACCAGCTGTAAACTGAAAAAGTCCTATTGACACGCATTGTGTGGAACAAAAACATAGCAACTCAAAGGATATGCACCACCAGTCCTTGGGAACTCTCCAACTGACTGCCCACGTGTTTGCCAAATGACCTGTTTTAATTCAGAGAAATTACCACTTCATCTGCGTATGAACAACGGGACATTGCGTTATCAAGACAAAACCAAATTATGGGCGCTTGTATTTGCATTTCCCCAGTTGCCCATGTACACTCCATATTGCACACAATGCACACACATTTGCAACCACACCAGCATTTTGTATAAAGTAATTATCTTACAAAGTTGGCTTTAGTAGTTCAAATTTTTTTGATGAGTCTTCATAATTGGTATTATTCATAGTGGTATTCAAAGGGGTAGGGCTAATGTTTTCCTTGTTATATTTGCAACATTTTAGCTGACATGTCTTCAGGGACTTGGTTGTTTTTTGTTAATTATAGAATTGAACAATGCAATTAAAATTTCTCATGGTTAGCAAAAAGCTCCTTGAGTTTGCCAGAAATCCCTGAAGGGATACCGAGGGGACTTTGATCAAAATATTGTGTATAGGACAATAAGGACAATAGTCTGAATACTCAAGATTTTATTGAATAAACTATCATTATGATAAACACTTTCAAAGTAAGGTTGGATGATTAATGAGAGAATTATAATATTTGAATTGAAGTAGAATAAATCTAAGGTTTAGGATGAATGACCCATTATTAAACTCTATTAAGACGATGAAATTGTTATATAAAAAATAGCATAACTTAATCTGCTAAATAAGAAAAATATTTGAATACTAGAATTTTTACTCAGTTTTACAACTTATTATATAGGAAACCAGTGCTCTATACATGCAATTTTGGTTGTTTGAGTGTTTTGATGTTCATTCTGATTTTTGTTTTTTGTAATTTCAATTTTTGACTCCTTAGATGAAAACCTATTACATAACAAATTTCAAGTGCTTAGACCCAAAATTGACAGAGTTGTTTGATAGAGCATGCAAAGGTCCAATTGTTCAACTTTGACACCTTAGCACCTAAATTTTTAGCTTAAAACAGATGAAATAGCTTAAAAGTTCTGCATAGCCTTTATGTCAAATTGTGAGTTTCTAGACCAAAAATTGGCTGAGGAGTTGGGTACACACTAACATTTTCACTTTTATACATAAATCTGTGTATAAAGATTAGAAATATATTTAAGAGGACTTGTATTTGTTGTGTCATGAATTTAAATGGCAGAAGAAACAGCTGACTTCCTTTTTTCACCTTACTCATCATTGAATATATAGACTCATTGTATATTCTGACACATAAACATCCCCCCTCCCCACTTATCTACCCTTGTACAGAGATAAGTTTGTCTTTCATTTCAAAGTGGAAGTATCTAGAAGTGGGTCTGGATGATATCAGTGTTGTTACTTATCATAGCCCCATATCACCATTACAATGAAGTTTATTATTTCTTTTCAAGAAAAAGGCTTGTTTATTCTTCCTACTAATTGTCCTCCTCCTTTTCGTTAAAACTTTTGTTTTGATGATTTGTTAATAACACGTAATGGTCACCAAAAAGTTGACAAAGAGAAAGAATAAAAAAGAAAGTCTCCATGATTGGAATTTTTAATACAATGACAAATATTATTAACAGTGAATTTTTTTTGTAAAATATTTTCTGGATTTTATCATAAATCGATTTTTTTTTATTTGATTTTAATCTAAAATCATGCAAGTAAGTTTTATTTTTTTTTTTTTTTCATTTTTTTTAATGATTTTTTTGATTTTCAATTTTGTTAGTTTTCATTAAATACAGGGTGTCCAAAAAGTTACTGTGCACTGTGGGTTTATAGAAATTTAAACAAACTAAGAAAAAGTAAATTTTATTATAAAACATTTAGACAATACAAATTTTACCAATCAAAAGATTTTATTCATTGTTTTTATTTATTTACACACCCTAAAGGATATGTTGAATATGTCCTCCATTGGCATTCAGATGTTATTTTCTACTGCACAGCAACTTTTCAGACAACCTGTATTATTTTATTCTAATCATCATTTGGAATTTTCCATTGAATATTTTTGTATTTGGAAACTAAATCATGCCATCATTTGAGATTAGCAAAAGCAGGGCAAAAACTGGCCTCACCATAACTTTAACTTTCTTTCAATTTTGGATAAGAGAAAACAACAAAAAGTTTTTTCAGTCATATTTTAGGAATCTTATTTAATTTTAATCAATATTTACTTATTTTTACTTGAATATTTTAATTTACATTAAAATTACCCATCACCATTTCTCTTAGCTTTAATTCTTAAATGTTTGCACACACGCACATTGAGTCATCATAAATTCATGATGATGTCATATTCAATTAATATTTCCTTATTTTCTTTGGTAGTATCTTCTCAAGCATTTTATTTTTCTGTAAAATACAGAATTGGCACAAGGCCGATAGGGGGGGGGAATTTAATAGGGCTGGTCATGCACTTAGTTCTTACCTTAACTAGACTCTTTCGTGACCCTTTCACTTCTCATAAAAAATAAATACATGCATCCGTCGTCATATGCACTGCATTTACCAAAATACCACTATTACTCAATGGGCTAATCCTACTTAAAATATCCCCAGTTATGATGATGATTATATATACAATAGATGAATGGGAGTGGGACAAAAAAAATAACCCCAAAAAATGAAATTTTATTGAACTAAGCAAAATAAAAGGTTGGGTTAGTAAGGCCCCCTTTCCTTCGCTGATTGTGATTGTAGTGTATTTGGTGATGGATGCATGTATTTATTTCTGAATGGGTCGTGAAAGAATTTAGACAGGGTTAAGCATTAGAAGAACATTTAAGTAAAACCAGCCAATTGAGTGAATGTGGTATTTTGGTGACTGTAGTGTATGTGGTAATGGATGCATCTATATATTACTTGAAGAGGCAAGTGGGTCGTGAAAAAGTCTAGTTAAGGATAAGCATTAGATTGAAGACCATTTAAAGTAGGATAAGCCAATTCAGTGAGTGTGGTATTTTGGTGACTGTAGTGTATGTGGTGATGGATGCATGTATTTATTAGTTAAAAGAATCAAGTGGGTTGTGAAAAAGTCTAGTTTAGGATAAGCATAAGATTGAAGACCATTTTAAGTGGGATAAGCCAATTCAGTGAGTGTGGTATTTTGGTGATTGTAGTGTATGTGGTGATGGATGCATGTATTTATTACTTAAAGAATCAAGTGGGTTGTGAAAAAGTTTAGTTTAGGATAAGCATAAGATTGAAGACAATTTTAAGTAGGATTAGCCCATTAAGTAAATGTGGTATTTTGCTGACTGTAGTGTATGTGGTAATGGATGCATGTATTTATTAGTTAAAAGAAGGGAAAGGGTCTATGCGCGCATATGTGTGTAGGCGTATGTGTCTATGCATATGTATGTATGCATGTGTGTTTATGTGTATGTTTATATGTATATAAGTGTATGTGTTTATACATATAGGTGAGCGCATATGTGTGTGTCTGTGCATGTGTGTGTATGTGTACCTATGTGTGTGTATGCATGTGTGTATGCTTATGTGTTTATTCATGAGTGTGTGCGTATGTGTGCATGCATTTGTGTGTATGCCCGTGCGTCTATGCATATGCGTGTGTGTATGTTTATATATAAATATGTGTATGCATATGTGTGTGTATGTGTGTGTGTCTGTGTATGCCTATATGTGTATGCACAAGTGTGTGTGCATGCGTGTGTCTGTATATGTGTATGTGTGTGCCTATGTGTATGTAAGCGTGTTTGTATGGGTATGTGTTCATTCATTTGTGTATGTGCTTGTGTGCATGCAATTTTGTGTATGTCCGTGTGTGTATGCGTATGTGTGAGTATATATGTATTTGTGTGTGTGTGTGTGTGTGTGTGTTTGTGTATGTGTGTGCGATTCAATCCCAGGAATCAAATTAATTTCCCCCCCTGCAACCACCTCACCCATCCACTTCGCCTCCGAACGCTCGACCAATCAAAACCCGGCGTTTAAAAAAAGCAAAAAAAAAATTTTCTTTTTTTTTTAAAAAAACAAAAACAAATTTCTTTCGTTTGTTTCATTCTTCAAATTAAATAAAAAAAAAATTCTTAGAAAAACAAAAAACAAAAAACAAACAAAGAAACAAAGAAACAAACAAAATATTCGAAAAAAAAGCCGTAAAAAACAAAATTGAGCTGTTATTTAATTTCGTTCGCGTTTTGAGAAATTCAGTTAAAATTATAAAAATATTGAGGAAAAGAAAAATATTTCCTTTTTACTTGTTTTCTTTTTAATGTAAAAGGTGTAATTTCGGTTTTATTTACTGGTTGAGTTATTGCCAAACAACTTGTTATTGTTGTTGTTCCTCAGTCGGAAGACCTCTCCTCGGCTGCTAGGAGATAGAATGGAACAACTAATTCCAAAATAGAACAATCAACTTCAAAATTGAACAATTAACTTCAAAATAAAACAATCAACTTCTAAATGGAACCACCAACTTCTAAATGGAACAATCAACTTCAAAATGGAACAATCAATTTTAAAATAGAACATTAACTTTAAAATGTAACAATCAACTTCAAAATGGAATAATCAACTTCAAAATGGAACAATCAACTCCAAATAGAACAATCAACTGCAAAATGGAACAATCAACTCCAATATGTGTTTATTCTGAATATGTGTTGGGGAGGGGACAATGTCTACTGGTGAGTAATAAAGGTTATCTGTGTACCCGTGGGTGTATTTCTAAAATAATACTACGATTCCAAAGTCTGACTGCCTATCCAATAGGCCACATCGACCTTCCCTGGGATTTGAACTAGCGTACGACGATTCTAAAGTCTGACTGTTTTTCCACTGGGCCACGTCAACCTTCCTTGGGATTCGAACCTGTACTATGATTTCGAATTCCGACGGCCTATCCACTAAGCCAAGTCGACCGCTCCTATAAGACCTAATATTGTTTAAATACCGTAAAACCAATGCAAACGGGTAACAACAATATTTTGTCCTTCATTGCGTTTTTAAATTTTTTCTTCTTTTTTCTTTCCTTCTTGTTTTTCCTTCGAAAAATAATCTTTAGACAGACGACATCTTTTTTTTGCCAAAGCGTTTTCCACAGCCTCCATCTTGTCTTACCCTCAGTCGCCATCTTGTCTTACCCTCAGCCTCCATCTTGTCTTACCCTCAGTCTCCATCTTGTCTTACCCAGTCTCCATCTTGTCTTACCCTCAGTCTCCATCTTGTCTTACCCACAGTCTCCATCTTGTTTTACCCACAATCTCCATCTTGTCTTACCCTCAGTCTCCATCTTGTCTTACCCAGTCTCCATCTTGTCTTACCCTCAGTCTCCATCTTG
>JAUZSX010209796.1:0-15942 GCA_034780655.1 Idiosepius hallami
GAAACACATGTGGATTTTTATTCAACAAAATTCTTCGAGTGACCGCCATCTTGGATTAATACCAAAACTAATAATATATTGGACTTATTTCATTTTTACGAGGACTAATAATATCTTTGGATTTACTTCATTCATATCAGGACTAATAATAATGAGTCTAACAGCCTTAATCCTCTCTTTGTAAAGATAAAGAACATCCCTTTACCTTTCAAACTCTGTTTTGTGAACAATCATGGTACATTTTAACTAAAATATTAGATTGTTTCTGTTTATTGAGTTTTTATCATTTAACACACAAGAACAACGTTTAAGGATTTAAATAAAAAAGAGGTTAGTTTACCTGGATCTCCAAGGTCATGGGGAACAGCATTAGCCAATTTCACTGGGCCTCTGCCTCCTCCCATTAAGTACTCCACAGGTGTATGATCTTCTTGTTCAATGGACTTGGCTACAAAAACAATAAAATGCTATAATTAAGATACTGTAGAAATTAGGGTTTTTTCATCACAAATCAATTTGTTGTTACATAAAAAAAATAAATGCATAAAAAGTAATGTGGTTAAGATTAATATTAGAAGAGTAAAAAAAAAATGTGAAAAAACAACTTGTAATTAAAACTGAAAAAAAAGTATAAGATATTCTAGTAAAAAATATAATAAATTTATAACAAAGTATTGCAGCATTTAAAATTTATACATAATATATTGAATTTTTAAGAATTCTTAATGCTGCAATATTTTAAGTTATAATTTCATCATATTTTTTCACTAGATATTTTGTCTTTTTTTTCTAGTTTTAGAAACAAGTTGTTCTTTTATAATTTTTAAAGAATTTTTTAAGTTTAATCTTAAGTATATAATGAGCAGCATTTAGTTGAAATACTCAATTTATTGAGAGGAACAATAAAAACCAATTTATAAAGATAGCTTCTTTTTAATATGTACCTACCTGGGTTTAGTTAAGATTGACAAAGCATATTTTAAATAAAAGAAATAGTTCTAACACTGAGAATTGAACTCAGGCCACCTTGGTGAAAGCCAGCCATTCTAACCACTGTGCGATATGGGAATAGTTATGAGGCCTCAATTCATACTATATCATCTAGTTTACCATAAAAATAAAAAGGACCTCATTTCCCCACGCAAATTATCTTATTTCGAATACCATTGATTTCATTATAACTTTTTTTTAAGAAAAAAAAATTAAAACTTCATTTCAAAATTTAGCGAAGGTGAACTATAGACTGAAAAAGTTTTTTGAAAAAGAAAATGAATGAGTCGTGAAGTTTTTAAGAGTTTTCAAATAAATAAAAGTAACACTTAACTGTATATTTAAACATGGTGGTGTTTGAATAATAAAGAATAAAATTAAATATCTTTTTAAATTTAGTTTTATTGGGTCATTCATCATAGGGGAGAAAGAGTTTAATAAACAGTCTGGTTTTATAGATATATCTTGCCTAAAAAGAGTTTGTAGATCTTATGGAATCTTTTTTTTAGTGGTGGAAGAAGACTGTAAATCTAATTTGACTTCATCAAAACATACTTGGTTAGGAAAATATAGAAGGAATAATAGTTTTACTAAGAACATTCTTTGTAAGTTAATAATTTGTAAATGAAAAAAAAAAAATCTGAATTAATTTAAAAAAAATGTTGGAACATAGAATCATGGCCAAGATGAAAATCTAGTGTTAATTATGAATGGCATGTCAACTTTTATGGTTATTCAATGTCAAAAAGTTATTTTTGATGTCTCTTTTATTGAAATCTTGCTAGAGAACAATAGTTCCATTATCTAATTCATAGGTGAGAGATTTTATGGGACTCATACCTTTCCTAAGGGTTTTAAACCAAGAGAAAATATAAAGAACTGACAGAGATTCTAAATTGTGTATTACAATTCCAAAATCTACCTCAATTACTATTTATGCACTAAACCTCACCTCTAGATTAGGTTTAATGACTATCTAAGACGACAAATGATATTCTAATTTCTAACAAAAATTATCATTTTTCTTACCTATGTCATATTGTAGACTAAGTTGAAGTTTGGGCCAAAGCATTATTAAGGCAAAGGATGCATAGTGATGGACATCGTATGTATTGTACATACGATATTCATGGCCTGAAAAAGATTGAGAAGGAATAAAAATCTAATTAATATGGTAGCAACTACCTATCTACATACCTATGAGTGTTACATTTTTTTCACAACACATTTAGAGCCTTAAAATTAATAATGACTCAATATTCCAACAATTAAAGCAATATAAAACTAGTGGAATCTAATAACTTTCACAACATCTTTAAAAAAATAACACAAAATAAACAGCAAAAACAATGAACATGGCTGACCCTTATTGGAGTGGTTTGTGACAAAAGTGTTTTCTTTGTTCACATCTATACTTTCTCAAATAATTAATTCAATGATTTTTAACTTTATGAAAATAGTGAAATGAATTCAAAACATTTCAAATAAGAATTTATATTAATCTCTATTTCATTACTGATGGATTTCATAAGCATCTTACCACCTACACTTCATTTTTTTTAATCACTTAAAAAATAAACTTGCCTTCCAGATATGCAAATCTACTGTATTCTTTAACAACTGGAGGAAGCTGTGAATCTGTGTTGTTTGAAATATTGTTAATTGGGTCAATCCATACTGTTCCACCATCACTGACAAAGTATAGTTCATTGAATAAAGCAGATTTGTACCAGGCTGGTAAGTGACTAAAACAGGAAATATAAGACACAAATGTGTCAGGTTACAAAATATAAAACAGATGCTAACATAAGATATAAATTGGGAAAAAAAACAATTTACCTACTTTTCTGGATTCATATGATATTTTGTAAATAAAATATCCACTGTTGAATATTTAAAAAATTATTTCATAACACTATTTCTCTTTAATTAAAATTATTTAATCAAAATTTAAATAATTAAATTATTTTTTTCTGAAAAAGTTAATTCACTATATATATATATATATATATATATTTATATATATATGATAGAAAATTTTTTGAAAAAAACAAGAATATCTATAAAGCCGATGCATTTCGATTACACCTTCTGCAGGGCATATTTATAATTGCTTATAATGTATCCACAACATGTTATAATGGACGTATGGTGTTGTTAAATTATTAAATATAAGTTTGAATAAAAAGAAAATTTAAACATATAAAAAATGCATCTTCGACGATCTTCGAAAATCCTATGCTGTAATTCTAGAATCATACTAGGCTAAAATGTCATAGACCATGCATGCATACTGTCCTACAGACAAAACAACTGGACAAATTATTACAAGACATGGTATAATTATGGTATTAATTGTAGGAATAAGGCCCACTAATTTCAAAGATCAAGATCAGAGGTCATCAAAGTCATACTCTCCTACAGGATGAACCATTGAACCAATCATGATCCAACTTGACATGATGATGGTGTCCAACTTAGGGATAATGCAAACTAATTGTCAAGATTAAATGTCAAGATCATATCAAATCAAGGCCGTAGCTTATGTATGTATTCTCTCCTATAGCCCAAACCACTAGACTAATCATGCTTAACCTAGCATGATGATGGTACCAACGTGAGAATGATTCACACTAATTTTTAAGGTCAAGATCAGAGGTCATCAATGTCATACTCTCCTACAGCCTGAACCAAACATGACCTAACTTGGCATAATGATGGTATCCAACTTAAGGATGATGCACAATCAAAGGTTATACTCTCCTTTAGCTTGAATCACTTGACGAATCATTTACTTTGGATTCATTTCAATTGGACCAAACCCCTACATGTTATTAGTTTAAATTTCTTCTGGTCTCACAGACTTTTTAACATAATAAAATTAATCAAAAGTTTAAAATGCATTGAATTTGCTTAGGCAATAGTTACTCTTACAACATCCACTTACTGTAAGGGTGCCCGCAAAGTCTTAAGCTTTGTGTGGGTATCTTTGCTAGTATGTATATATACAAAAAGTTTCAAAAAGGTTATTGTGCACTATGGGTCTATAGAAATTTAAATAAACAAATTAAATTTTATTATAAAACATTTAGACATTAGAAATTTACCAATAAAATGGTTTTATTTATTTATAGTATCAGAGTTTATCTTAAAGGAAATGCTGGAAATGTCCTCAATTGGCATTAAGGATTTATTTTCTACTGCACAGCAACTTTCTAGATACCCTGTGTGTGTGTATATATATATATGTGATATTGTACATACGGGTTTTTCAGTATGGGCCCTTGCCATTCTTCAATCTGTTTCTCCCAATTTGAATAGTTATGAAGAGCATAAGCACAAAGTTGTGGAGCAGCATCTCCCTTTTGTCCAAACCATCGAGAATAGCGCCTGCGTAAAATAGGTTTAAAATTGTTTCAGTGAAATTCTAAAAAAGCTGGGTTTTAAATTTTTTTATCAGCTATTTATAAAAAAGAAAAAAGGAAAATCTCTATAAATAATTTCAAAGTCAAGAATTTTACTGAAACAAAAAACATTTTCATGAAACTGTCCTTTTACAATTGAAATTATTTTTCTTTTTAAGATGAGACTTCTCTGGTATGATTGTTTTGCAAGCAATATACTATGATAATCAAATATGGCTACTTGAATAAGTTTTATTACAAAAAATACATTGCCTTTTTTTATCAATTATAAAACTTGATTATATTTAAAATGACAAAAAAAATTAGAAAATAATTTCATTTTATTTTTCAAGACTTTGTTGAAAACAAAATGTTTCTATTGATAAAAATAAAAGACAAGATATATACAATTTTCAAAGCCTCTTTCTCACTTTCATTAATATTGATCACAATATTATTGTTAATGTAGCTTTAGGTCTTCTTTTAGGGGTTATTTTTTTTAACACTGGAGTTCCCAAATGTTTCATTTAAATTTTTATCCTTTTTCTGAATTTTATTTTCATGTCAATTCAAATATTTAGACATATTTTAAAACAAAACTCTATAAACTTATACATAGCCAGAAGAAGATACATTACTCTAAACAAAATTGTAAATAAATATTAAGTTTTGGTGTTTTTTTTTCCAAATAACAAAATTTTATTGGTTATATAATCAGACGTTGCAAATTAAGGTTCTGTTGTAAAAAAATAAAGATCAGTAACTTAGAAACATAGGTTTAAAAAAACAAAACAGACTTACCGGGCATAAGTCTGTCCTTTAGATTTAAAATGAATAACAGGCATGTCCCAGCTGAGACAAAATTCCATTTGTTTTGAGCTAGAACTTGCAGGCACATAGCATTTACAACAAATAGCAGCAGCACATTCTTCATTTCTTGAGGTTTCATTACTTTTCATTTCAACACTAGAATCTGATTAAAATGTAGACATAAATAACAATATTTATATATATATATATATATATATATTCATATATAATTCTAATAAAATCAGGGTAATTTTTACAAGGATAACAAAAATATTGCGTCTTATTCATTTATTTATTAAACAAAATTATTTCCAAGTCAAAATGTGGGTTAAAAAAAATTGTAAAATAAAAGTTCCGGATTCAGCTCTTTATCGAGTTTTTTCTAATAATTAAATAGATTTTTCTATGAAACTATATGGAATTTATTAAACAAAATTTTTGAAAAATAGTATTTTTCATAGATCTATATTACTGAACAAACACAAAGAAAAAATAAATCTTTAGGGCAGATTACCACATTATTGACAAATATTGGAATTTTAGACAATTTATAAAACCATTTCTACTAACCACTCTTAGTAAGTTCTCCATCTTCAAATAAATCATTCCATATTTTATCACCAGATCCTTTTGGGTCAAAGAACACACAGTGACTAACAGATACACCAGCCTAAAAATTCAAAAGAAATAAGGTTAGGGTTATACATAACAAAAAAAATCACTAATCTCCCATTTCAGAAATATAGTATACAAGTATACATGTATTGCAAAAAAAATATCAGCATTTTTGCTAACTCCATGTTATTGCTAAAAAAGAACAATTTAGTAAGGTTTTGGAGAAAGACAAATATAAAAATCCTAATCTCTACTTATATTTAGGCTGACTTTTTAAATTAAATATTTTAGGGTAGATTTTAACAATTTTCTTTTGCTTTTATTCCCTTTAATAACTGATTAGCTATCAAAAGAATTAAGTTTCTGAGGTTCTAATGTCAAAGTGAGACCATATCAATTATTTAGTGTGACAAATGGAACCGTGGTTGGAAAAATTGATTGCTAAATGATATTTTGGTAGGCATCAGTGTTTTTGCTGCTAGTTGACAATGTATGAAATTTTGAATATACCTAAAACTCTATTGTCTCTTTCCAGTTGGCTTAGCATTTGGGAAAGACATCTTATTCACATTCCCACCAGGAGACCCACCTCCTAATAAAAAAGGAAACTAATTAAAAAATTGTTTTTATGGGTGGCAATTATTTGCAAATATGTGAACAGTTATGGTGAGTCAGGAGAGGGTGGGGAATTCTCTTCATTTCAAACATATAATCTAATCTATGTCTAGGTAAAAATGGCTGAAGACCTATGAAGGTAGGTGTAGAAAGAAAATAGGAAAAAAGAAAGATAAGAAATTACTATTTTTACACTTCTTTATTTTCTATTTGATTGTAAAAGGATGATAGGACAATAAAAAGAGTTACATTTTCTATACAAAGAAAAAGAAAAGCAGAGACTGATGAATGCTGAGACTTAGATGAAAAAAGATCTATTTAATTATACATGTCATTAACAATGAGGGAAAAAATTCAGTTCCCTATCATGAATTTATTCATTTTCTTTTCAAAAAGGGATTGAATATAATGATCCTGACAACCCAAATGTTTGGAATCATATATAGATTCAAAAAGTATCTTCTTAAACAAAGATTTTTAACAGGTCCAAAATAAATCCATCTAATCTAATTCAATTGATTACCTGGTGTTGAGCAGCAATTCCATAAGTACATGGCATGTTCTGAATTGTTTGGTGGATGTTCACACCAGAAATAGCTTCAACAGCTGGGTCTTTAGATTCATAAAAATATTGGTTCCAACATCCACCTTCAGAATCTTCTTTAATACCACGCCCATTTTTGAATGTAAACATTATACTAATATCAACATCTTCTTTTCCAAGATTATACACATCCCAAACAAAAATAGCACAGGGGAAGCTGGTATCCTGAAACAAATAAATAGATGTGCTAAGAATATCTTTAAAACTCAATAAAAATAAGAAAAAAATTTAGAAAAATGATAAATCAAATCAAGTATTTTCTTAACCTTATCATGATGACTGAACCATCCACACACACACACACATCATTTTGTCTGTTCTTTCTTTCTACAAATTTCTGTATAAACCATCTATTCAAACGTAAGCTCAAAGTCACCCTGAAGTCTCATTGCACAATATTCTTGATATTACTTACAGTAAATTTCCAAATAGCAACCCTTATAGTCTTTAGGTCATAAGGTAAATGATAAAAAAACTAAAATTTGTTTAACTACAAATATTATTGGTTGTTAGCAATCAACACAACTAATTATAAGTTTTTAATTTTTTTTCTATATTCCTTAACATTCAATAATATTAAACTATCAATTTGATCATATTTTAAGTTAATTTGTTTTTTTTAAATTTACACATGGTCAAAATGAAATCACAAATTAAAAAAAAAGAATTTTGTTTAAAAAATTTATAAATACAAATAAACTAGATAAGAAAAAACTAAACTTACCTTATATTCATGTGGATATATAGGAGAAACTTGACGACAGATTAACTTAACTTTATGTTCTGGTATTTTGTAGATAGTCCATGCTCGTGGATATAAGGCATGATAAGTAGCATTTTCTCCTTGTAGATTCCAGTTCCATGCATCTAAACTTCCTTTTTTATGGTGTTTCACACACAATACTTGCTGATGGACGGTAACATTATTTTTCCGGATGCACACAATGAACTGTAAGAAATTTTGGGCATTTTACTTTTCATTATAAATAATTTTCTAAATATTTTATTCACACTTCAGATAATTTTCATACAAACAAAATTAAAGGCTAAATTCCAGAAGCTAACTTTGACTAGATTTTAAATATTTAATATTATGAATAGAAACAATGTATGATGGCTTTTAAATTGCCCAGTAATCAATCACTATCCAGAACAAGACTACAGAATTAATTCTATGTAGGAAATCAAAGACAATCTAAAAATTAATTTTAATGCTTTTAATTAACACTTAATATTATTTAATAATATATTAAAAAAACAAAAACAAAGATTTATGAATACAATTTCGAATTATAATAAAACCCAAAAATTGAAGCATTTTCCTTTTTTTATTTCTTTAGCATAATTCATGTAGTATTTTGGTATATATTTTTATGATTATTTGAAACAAAATTAAATACCTGGTCAGCTTCAACAGTTGTATGATCATAATAACCAGGCACCAATTGAAATCGACAAAACTCTCCTCTATAACCCCTGCCAATTGTACCACATCCAATGCCACCAATAGGAGCACCTGGAAAAAATAAAAAGGATTTTATTAAAAACAAGCATGCATGGTCCCCTGTAAATGCACAGTGAACAAGGCATTAAAAATTAGTCCAGCCTTTGCACTGTCCTCTTCCCATTTAGTACCAAAAGTTCCAAGGGGGATGTCGAAACGTTGTAAAAATGAACAATCGGTGCAATTTCAGGTCTTGAGTTCAGCACAATGTACAAACACAAATCAAATTATTGACAAATATGATTAAAACAGCATGAAGAAGGGGTATTTTTAGCCCTAAAAGAGGTCCTGGGGCACAACCATGAGTTATCCAAAATTATATCGAAATCAGTTAATTACAACTTTTCAGAAAGTTTTGTA
Source organism: Idiosepius hallami (assembly GCA_034780655.1). Taxonomy (NCBI): domain Eukaryota; kingdom Metazoa; phylum Mollusca; class Cephalopoda; family Idiosepiidae; genus Idiosepius; species Idiosepius hallami. The sequence continues at coordinate 8,903 of JAUZSX010209796.1, forward strand.
AAAATCCTAGGTGTCAATTTTTTTGTAATAAGCACAAAAAGTGTTATTTTTGTGATTTTCTCCCAAAACGTCACCCCTAGAGGGACAATTGAAGTTTTCCTGGAAAATCCGTTCTGTTACTTTTTTTTTTAATCATATCATGTTTAACATGAGCAAAATTTTAAAAAATTTCAAGGCATAGTCTTTGAGAAAAGTACAGACAGACAAACGGATGAACAGACAAACGGATGAACAGACAAAAAGTGAATTTTTAAGTCCACATCCCTCCTTTGTTGACCAAAAAGCAATTTAAAAAAAAGTAAAGTAATAGCCTTATGGTCAGAATTCAAGGAAGTAAGCAATTATTATAAAGAAATTAATGCCTAATTAACAAACTTGTTGACTTTTAGTATTCTAAGAATCACAGATTTTATTTTTGACTTTTTTTTTCTAAGCAGGATATAGTTCATTTTACTTTCATGTAGGTCAAAAAAGTTAAAAGTACTTATATCATACAGATACAAAATACATACTTAACAATGAAGCAACTGAGTTTTCTTTGAAATGGTTCAAAATTCAATTTTAAATGTTTAACTGCAACAATAGAAACTTTTATATGGTTTTTAGGCAAGTATAGACACCCAGTAGGAAGTAACCTTTTAAATAATATTTATAACTAGCTTTTGTTATACCTTAATCATTCACTTTTAAGAAGTTAAAAATTCTAATCAGGAAAGAAAAATAACACCAGATAACTTATCTTGTTTAGAGTTTCTAAACTATTGTCATTGCCATGATTGTTATACTTTGATTTTATTTGCTTTTGACAAAGGTCTCACAAGACCTAAATATAAAGAAAGTATACAGGGTTTTAAACATGCAATTTGGACTCTATTTAAAAATAAAACAAACCCCACAATCAAAAACAAGAAGAAATTATCTACAAACTAGCACAGATACACCAAGACATTATTTATCTTGAAATCTATAAGAAAAAATTTATTATTATCAAAAGGATTTAAATTTAAGTATAAATTCCAACTATAAATATATTTTCTTAGCAAAAATACTAGCTCTAAGTACCAGTAAAGAAAATTTCAAAGGCGTAAAATTGCGTTTTTATAAACGCAATTTTATGTCTTTGAAATTCTTTTTTTTTTTAAATTACTTATTTGTTGTTATAACATCAAGGATACCTTGTCCCTAACAGGACCTGATGGCCAGGGTAATAATAACAATAATAACATCAACAAATGTGCCCTGAAGAAGAAAAAACATCCGAAACGCATTGGCACTAATGTACATTCATGTTTTTTGTTTTTTCTAATAATTTTCTACTATATATTGTCGGAATTTACTTTCCTAATTTTTCTATCATATATTATATATATTATATATATATATATATATATTCAAACACACACACACACACACACTTTCTCTCTCTCTCTCAGTATAATATTTTTCTAATCAAAAATATATATATACAATATTCTCTGAAAGATTTTAAACACTGTGGTACACAGTGCTTGTCTTTGTCATGAGTATTTTTTATATTTAATTCTATCTAACATTATATATATATATAAAGGCAATTTTAATGTTAATGGCTAGATTCATGCCAAAAGATATCTTGTTTCTTTTGCTATGTTGGCTAAATGAAGTCCAACTAAGTTGCCAAAGTAAAAAGTAAAACATTTTAGAATGACCTAAAAATTCAAAATATTTTCTATCAATTTAAAAACCTATCAATATAATCAATAGTGATTCCTTTTTGTCACTTTAAAAGTAGTACAAGTTTAATCCTTGGGTTAGGCAAACTAGGGAAAATAGAGACCATTTTGAAGAGTGAAATGAATGTTGGGTTTTATAGTAATCAACCACATTTTTATTGTTTCTATAGGATAATAAACCTAATTATATAGCAATCTACTACAATTATAAAAGTGGCTTTGTGTATTTTTCTACCAAACAACTTGGATTTTTTCTACTGACTTGAAATTTGATACATGGATTATTTGGACTTGTAAAACACATTTGAAAGTTCAAAAACAAATTCAGAAAAACTAACAGCTAAGGGAAGAAACTTGAAAATGGGATTATTTTATGCCTGTGGCATCTGCTGTATTGAGGCTACATTGGTCATTGAGGTATCAATATAATTGCCTTTTACTAACACTTTTGGTTTTCAAAAAATTACAGCAGTTTTCTTAGGAAGAAAAAAAATCTTGGAATTACAAAAAACAGAGATCAAAATCAATATATAAGGAGCATCAAAGCAAACTCTTGAGAAAGGCCTGGCCATATTTCTAGTGTTAACTATAAAAAAATGAGACATTTGTCTATAGGAAAATCAACATGAATTCAATCACCACATTTAGAAATCTATTTAATTTTGAATTTATATCTTCTGTAAGGCTGAGGTTTATATAACCTCTACAAAAATGAACCATCACTTATACATTTCATATCACTCTATGTACACTTTATCTATCTATCTATATATCTATATCTATATATATATATATATATATATATATATATATAAATTCACATTTTATATGAGTTATAAACATTACAGAAAATACCCGAAAAGAATTCATACTTAAAAAGGGTGAGTTTTTCAATCCAAAATATAAAGAATAAGAAGAAAAAGAGCAAAACATTTAGAAGATTAGATAAACTATGTGAAATATACAAACAGCCTAATCTTTACATAGAATTTAGATTTGTAGAATTATGATTTTTTTTGTGTGGCAATCGATATGGTTGATATAAAGTAAAAAGTTCTTTTAGTTTATGCAAATACAAATGATCATTTACTAAAATTCTTTGGACTAAGTTCATATTATATTTTGAATTAATTTGATTTGAATTTTCCTAATGATTCCAGAACTTTAAGAAACAGTAAAAAAAAGTATGAAAGAGTTATAGTTGGTATAAAATTTGATCTTGAATTACCAGTAACCTTTTTTTTAAGTGTATAGAAAAAATATTTACCATAAATTGGTTGATATGTTAAAGCATTCATGTGATCAATGTAAGGCTTCCTACCATCTTTCTGTTTCTTTACCCATAATTTGCAATACCTGATGGTGAAAAAGTTTGAAACAGTTTAATTATTCAAGAATTAAAAATTAAAGAATAAATCACAAAAAAAAAACATAAAAAGGATAATGATGACAAGGATTTTTATTTGACAAACAATCTGGAAAAATTCCATGGTAAATGAGGATTAACACGAATTGAGTAAAATCTATACGCTATAATTAGAGAAGTAATCATAACAAATGATGTTATTTGCTTTAAATTAATTTCTTTTTTCAAAATTTCTTTTAAGATTCAGATTTCGCAGATTCAAATAAATATAGGAATCCAACTATAAAAAAATCTAATAAACTATTTTAGTTATAAAAATCATACAGTCATTTTAAAGGTTCAATTTATACAAAGAAGTTATGCATCTTCAAATTTAACAAAATGATTTAATGATTATTGGTAATTTCAATGAATCAAACATTTTTTCAATTAGGCATGAATTAAACCCCAATAATTATTTTTATTCCTTCTATTTTAATTTTTTATTTTATTTTACATTTCTACAAAATTCTTTTTTTTTTGTGAGTACAGTGTTAACATTATTTATCTAAAAAAAAAGATTGTTGTTCAATCCTAAGATTCCTATTTTCTTAATTAGTATGTTTTAATTTTTCAAAAAACTAATTCACTTTCAGAAAATTCAATGTAAAAATAAAATCTATGAAAGGATTTCCAACTATTTGCAGTTAAAATTTATCTTTATTTTGTATAGGGAAATAACATATGCAAGATGAATTTAAATATATATATAAACATATATATTTGTTTTGGTTTTACAGCATACCAACCTTTTTATGTTATTTGATGCCAAGAACAATCTATTTGATAAACATTATTTTTGGACACTTGTAGTTTACAACACAATATGTACTATTTAGTCTATAGCTGGTTGAAAATGTGGAGATTCATACATTTCCCAAGGGTATTATTCCAAGTATCAATGCAAACAGAATCATTGGGATTCAAACTCATAAAATATGATTCCAAATTTAAACTGCCTACCAACTGTCCCAAATAAACCTCCCCAATATTTATTAGTTCCTCTCTCAAAAGTAAAGACATGCATGGGTAATTCATAAAATTCAGAATAGAAGATATCAGAATACTTTTATTTTCAAATATAGGAAATACAAAGGATAATGTGCAAACTCAATATGACTTAAAATGTTTCAATAAAAATAAATATTTGCTAAATAATTTTTGCTAGGTTAAGTTTACTTTCATCAAAACAAAAATGCTACTGTGGTATATTATACCCTTTTAAATGGTCGTATAAATTTTGTAGCTGAAAGAGTATTATGCAACAATAGTAAACCTTTATTTTAACTACAATTTTACATTAAAAAATAGTGTTTTTTTGATGGGTGGCATAAATAATAAGTTAATAGAATAAGTGATATAAACATATATTAGTTTTTATCTCAATTGCTATAGTTTTCCAAAAACCACATTGTTTTTTTTTGTATTATTTGATATTTTGATTGATGTGACATAAGTTTTGACCTAAACTTTGAGGGCAAATCAGTTTTGAACGACTTCCACTGTTCTTCAGTTTGATGTCATTTTTAACAGATAGATTAATAAATTAATAACTTCCAAATGAAAAAGTAATCAAAAACAATTTTAGTCTAATATAATCTTTATTATACAAAACTATGAAAAAGTAAATACTTTATATATTTTCCAATCTCAAAATAATTTTAGAGAGCAATGAAATCTATGTATTTTTTTTAATAAGCTGACATAATTAGTATGATTATTTAATTATGCCTATTTATCTTATACATTACATCCTGTTTTACACCTAAAAAGTATAATGGATCCTTCCACTAGTTATTTAAGTATATTCTTTTTTTTTAATCATGAAGAATGGGGTCAGGAAAGATTTTTTCTTTTCTTTTTCTCTCTTCATCAGATTTTTTTTATGACTGACTTGTCTTTTATTCTCTTTCTACTCCATTTCTCTAATTTCTTTTTTTCAAAATTGTTAACTTCCTTGTCATCTAACCCAGTTCAACCTTTACATTTCCTTTCCTATCAGAAACAAACATACACAAAAAAAACATTTTAAAATTATCTAAATTAGTGACTGACATAGCCCTATGAAGCACCTATAAGAATACGCAAAATGCTATTTTATTAAAAATAAAAATGACCTTATTCAATGAATATATCATTCTAAAATCTTGAACTCTAACTGATTTGCCCCAAATTGCACTAACATTGCGTTCTCATGGAATGCATTTGCCATCTTTAATTGCAAATTGAAGGCCAGTCTTGTCTTTTGCCTTTCCTGCTGAAGGAAAAAATCTCAAAGGTTTTTAAAGACTTTGTCAAACCTGGGTTCAAAATATTCTTAGCCTGTTTTGTAATGGTCTTTGATCACCAACCCATTTGAGCCTCAATCAAAATGATAATCATATTGGCTTGATAGCTTTAAGAGATTATCGGATTCATTAAACTTTATTTTGTATTGTAAACTGTTAACCTAAACACAGATGAAAGTACTTACTAATGCCAAAGTTTACATTGATTAATGACATACAGTGACAATTTTTCTTACATGGCTAACTAATTCTTAACTCCAGCATATAATAGATGTGCCGCTCTAACATTCCAGCCTAGTTTTGAATTTAGCATGACATCACCTTTTCCCTGGCCTATTATTATGCAAAATATAAGGTCTTACAAACAATCTTATTTTAAATAGTAATGAAACTGGATTCAAATATTTGAGAAAACATTATTCAAAGGAAAGGTTTTAATAAAATCAACATAGAAGAATCTACATTTGATTTTCTTTCAATTGGTTTGTTTTATTGCATATCAACAATCTTAGTTGGTTATTTAATATGTAATATTATAAGATTAGTGGAAAGAATTACCTTATTTTTTTGTATAAAAAAGATTAGTTGGAGAAAAAGGTTTTGTTAAGAATCAGTAAATAAAAAAGATCTGGTATGATATTTTTAGTAAGAAAAAAAAAAGAAAACTTGGATTTTATTGATTCATTTTATGTCGATAAATAGTTTATAGAACAAAAGATTTCACTGAGGTCTTCTTTTTAAGAAAAACAACATAAGAATACATTTTAATGCCATACAGAGAATGCCTTATACAGACAATAATATAGTAAGCTGATAGCACTAATAAAAACACTTAATTTGATATCCAACCTTAACAGAAAAATATTGAAAAATACTTAAATAAATCATGCCAATTGCTTAGCACATGGAGATACAACTCTTAAAAAGAAAAAGAAAAACAATAAATCATAAACCATTGGTTCATTTCAAATTATACACAAATTGTAAGTAGATTCTCTGCTGTACAGACAATGAAAAAAATTTAATACAAAACAGTTTCTTCTCAAATATCTCTGCATACAGATAAAGATACTTTAACCAAGTATTTATGTAGTGTTATTATTTATGTAAGATGCCGGAACAAGATTAAGAAGGGACTTTGACGTCAGGAAAGAGACGACACCGGAAATCCACGTGACCGTGCAGAGTGAAAAAGAGAGGACAGAGGGAACGACGAGGGTGGAGCAGAAAGCGACGAGACGCAGAGATGAACGGAGGTGAGGGACCAAGCTAGTGGAGTCAGTGGAGGCCCACATTGGGGTGAGATGGACGAGAATTCCCGTTGGAGTGGAAGAGAAATATGGTACGCAGTTTGTGTGTGCGCACGAGAGAGCAGGCGGCTCTAATATTGGACTATTATTGAACTGTCTTAACTGTATGTGAATTTACGTCTGTCTTCGTTTAATATGTTTTTTCTCGTTATACAACCAGGCGTTGTGGTGTCATTTATTTACGTGTACCTTTGGGCCAAGCCGGCCGTGTGTGTTTGTTATCGTCTTCTACAATTTAAATTAAGTAAATGTGTCGCACACCTCACGAGAGCGGCAAACATGAGAGCAGGAACAACGGGTGCAACATACCCCCAAGGCTCGCAGT
>JAUZSX010209903.1:0-15941 GCA_034780655.1 Idiosepius hallami
ATATATAAATAAACACATGCCAAACAGAAAAGTCTATGTACCAAAATCAATAGTTATGTGCACACGCACACATAGACAAGCCATAATAGAATCCTAGTTTTAGCACCAAATGCTGAAGCATTACCAGCAGCAGTAGTAGTAATAACAAAGAAATGGATAGGAAAAATTTCAAAACAGATGGATTCTTGAATAATCAGTCAAATGCAATCGACAAGCAGCAGATGCATTTATAGGAGAGCTGTTTTAGTTATGACAAAAACATTAATGTCTAGAAAACTAACAGGAAACTATTTTAGAATGACTATTATGCAACTGCAATAGCCAATCCATATTTTTAAGAGCAATAAGCAACAAGTAAGGAAATAGTATTTTTAGATGACAGAAAATTTTCAAATATTTGTGGTTATGATAATAAGGAGTATTTAGGAAAAAATATTTTACAATCCTGTCATATACAGTCACCCCTACTGCTATCAAAAACTAGTTGCAAACAGCAGATGGTTGCTTACTAAATGCCCATACAAAACCAAACTACAATTGTCTATGCATAGAAAAAAGATACTTAATAACAGGTAATCTCTGATGATGAGAGTACCTTAGTATGAAAGCCACTGTAGTTTGTTGACTAACAAAGATTTAAGATAAACTTATCGTTTATAATTTAAAACTTTGAAATATTTGTTAAATCTAATTTATTTTAAACCAGTTTTTCAAATAAAATTGTTTATAAAAAGCTGTTTTTTAAGTATATAGTATCGTCCAAAAGTTAAGGAACTATCAATCATTTTTTTTAATGGCTTCTAACTTTATCCACGATAAAGGGAAAAATATTTTTTGTAATTTTTGTAATCTTTAATTACAGTAGTTAGATAAATTTTTTTTTGATTTTGAATACATACTAGTTTTTTCACATATAAATAAGTTATATTACAGTTGTCCAATAGTTAAGGAACTGAGGAAATTATCAAAGAAAAAAATGAATAATCTTTTCAGTATTTAGTAAAAAAGCCCCTTGTTTTCATTCACACTATGTCATCTTTTGCTGCAAGACAGAACCAATCGTTCACATGTTATATGTGAGATATTATTCTAGGATCTTTGATTTTTTTTTCTGTGATCTTATCACTAATTTTTCAAACATTTTCAATTGAATACAGGCCGGGGCTCTGAGCTGGCCAATTCATAATGCAAATATTGGATCTAGCTCTTCTAAAACTATTTTTGCTATATAGCACGGTGCATTGTCTTGCATAAAGATATCAGAATCAGAAAGACTAGGAACAACATGTTCACTAATCAATTCTCTATACATTCGAGCATTAACTTTTCTATGAATCCTCACAATGGGCCAGTTCCTTTTAAAGATATTCCAAGTCAATGTGTTCCCTAAATAAACAATCTCATTATTATATTCATATAGGGATGACTAACAAAAGTGGTAAACATTTATTTTTATTGAGATTATTTGGAAACTGAAAACACAAGGTTGCAAACAAAGCCATAATTTGATGTAGTTTCTAGTTATTTTTTTTCTTTTATAAAATCAATATTATTAGCATAAAGTTCTCTCATCAATATTCAACAAGTTTTTTTATCTATTTATTCAAATCTGATCCTTCTTAAATTGAAAAACATTCTAGTAGTTTTGAATTTCAGAATTTTATAGCATTCATTTACAATGCTAAAATGCATAAGACATTAGCAAGTCTGTACTATGGTGTTTGCCCGACTATAAGAGACTAATTGATAATCAATACAAAAGCAGAATCTATAGAAAAAAAAGTTTAATAATTTTTCTAGGATAAACTTTGATGTTGAATGCAATAGTAATATTTGTTTACTGTTTTACAAATGTCAGTTGTTATATTTTTGTGTGTGTTCTGATTAAACATACTACACAACAAGCTTTGTTCTAAGATGATCTTTTTTTAAACTAAAGTATTTCTGAAGCATCCAATGATATAAAACTTAACTAACTACATAGTTTTAGTGTGAGTGTGTGTGTGAAGGGGGCAAATAACACTTATCAAAATAAATTCTGAAATACATCCCCTAATAAATCAAGGCTTGTAAGACAAAGAAAAGCCAAAACTTTGAATTAAAATAATATTAAATTGGGAAGTTTTATAACAAGTTTATATTAAGGTTCTAAATTAAAAATAAGTATTAAGACACCTGGCAACACTTGATAGCAAAAATTATGTGTAATTTGTTAATGAACTCTGAAGTTTGATGGACTGAAATGATAATAGCTATATAAAATCTGAAATTATTTACAGAGTACTGAGAATGGGTATATTTTATTTTGATCAAAAAGAGTTCTGCATGATGATGTATTGAGATTTCTTCACCTAACATTTATTTAACTGACTGTTAATCACAGATGAGACGATTAATTATAGATTTTTCATCAAATGGACATTTTAACACCAGGGACAAATATATTTAATCATGCTCTCAAAAAACAGTTTGATAATATAAAAACATATACCACACAAATGCACTAAAATCTCACACAGTGCCATAAAAAAAGTGATAATGTAAAGAACATCAAACCCTATGGAATTTAATCTCTCATAAAAATAACCCCAAAATTGTCAATTTTACTAAAATTTAATGTAATAAAAACACTATTACATAAATGAACACTCATTTTGATGTTTTTAAATTATCACTTTTTTTCTTGAGAGCGTAATTTGACTGGTGTTAAAGTGTCCAAGTGATGAAAAATCTATGTGATTAAATATCTAGTTATTAACTGTTGGGTGAATAATAATGTTAGGTGATGAAATGTCAGTAAAACTTGTTAGTGAAAAATTTTTGGCTTTTATCTAAAGAAAAGTTAAATGCTAAGCAAATGAATAAAAATTCTAAAGATTCCAAAAAGTCAGTGGCAAAACTCTGCATAATGCAAATTTTGGTAGCTAGAGTCTTTGAACCTCTAATACCATAGGACTTTTCTTTCACTTGTAAAACAAAAACTACCTTTATTTTATAGAAAAATTCTGCAAATAATTATTATATACAGTGTCTAAAAATAAATGAAACCCATAGAATTGAGGTGGCAAGGTGGAGCTTGAACTAATAGAATCTTGTTACACAAGTTCAAATCCCAGTCAAAACCACTGCATCTACCTTTACTCGCCTCGGGCAGATGGGGGTTGTTAACTTGGGAGAGAATATTTCATTTAATTGAAGGGCAACACTGATTTCAAAAGCCCACAAAAGGTTGGGGGTTGAGCATAGAGCTAGTGACTCTTTCTTGTAAAAGAAGTATGCTACGGAAACAACGTAAAATACTTTATTTTTAATGACTTCACTTCCAGAACTCCAGATTGTTGGCAAAAATATGTTGATTCTAACGGTTTTTATTTCAATTAATAATGTTCATTATGAAAGGAGTTATGATCGTTTGAAATTGAATGTCAAAAAAACAACATTATTTTTGCACCAACCTAATCAACCATAATACAAAGTAAAAGAATATTATAATTCTGTCTGCAACTGACAGTCTAAGTACAACTAAGCAATTAAATCTTTATAAAAAAAAAGAAAACAAAAAAGAAAAGTAATAACCTTTAAAGTGTTAAAATCCAAGTATTATTGAATAATAGCCCATTCTGAGTTTAGAATTTAAGTTTTTTTCTTAGCTTTTTAATTTGTAAAATTTTTGCATTTAATAAGTTGGGGATATTACTGAATTTTGCACACAACAGTTCTCTAGTAGATTAGTAAAATTTTATTGTTAAAATAAAAATATTAAAACAATTGATATTAAAGTATGAATTTAAATCATATAATATTAAGCTATGGAATTCACAGAGTTTGTACAATGCAGAGTACATTTGTATATGATAAATCTTAAAAAGTGACCTCTGTGTGTGTGTGTGTCTTAGGAATAGTCTCTAACAAACAACTTTGCCAATTTTGGATCTAAATACTTGAAATGTGATATAAAGAGTATTGGGACCTATGACACAAATCTGGATTGATTTTGAGACAGTAGAATAGCTGCTTAGGGGTAAAATTTTAAAAATTGGATTGTTGCAGCCCCATAGCATTTGTTGGGTAAAGGCTACCTTGTTTGTGTAGGTGTCAATGTAACTGCAGATTTACTAAAATTTTGGCTTTCAAAAACTCTTGGCAGTTTTCTTACAGAATTTCAAAATAAGCACAAAAAGATCATCAACCCCATAAGCAAGGCAGGGCAATATTGCAAGTTATTAAAGCATGCACGCTCCCTGTGAGTAGACAGTGAATGGAGCATAAAAAAAACCTATATAATGATATTTTAAACTGAAACGTTAAAGGGGGTGTTTTTAGCCCCCCAAAAGCCCCAAGGGACGTGAACCAGAATTTTGTCATGTTCAGAAATACTGAATTTACATTTGGCACAATTCTCTCCAAGTTTCAGAAAAATTAAATGGATGAATCAAACATTCTGGGGCAAGTGTCATTTTGCGGAATTTTTAGCCACCAAAAAAGCTCCGGGCTATGTGAATGAGAATTTTGTCACGTTCAGAAATACTGGATTTACATTAGGCCGAATTGTCTACACTTTTTGGTTAAGTTTCAGAAAAATCTAATGAATGCATCAAAAGTTATGGGCAAAAAGTGTTATTTTTGTCCATTTTGGGCTGTTTTTGAGCCATATAAAGCCCTTGGGGACACAACGAGAATTTTCATGATAAATTTTTTTTTTTTTTTTACTAAGCACAACTACATATAGAAATCCAACTTGTGGCAAAATTTAAGAAAAAAGTAATGGTTTTCCGGCATTCTTCCAGATTGATGCCATTGAAAACAAAAATAAAAGTGATGCATCTTTCTTTGCCAGAATTCATTTAAGTACGGCCATCAAAGTCATTTTATATAAACAGCTTTACCATTGGCACAAATAGAAAAATTAACTTACAGAAGTTCTATCTGAATTAGTTCATTAAAGCAATTATAATTTCTTTAGACAATAATCTATATAGTAAAATCATTTCAATTAATCTTAAAGTTGTTATTATGCTAGTAATTTTATCAAAAAGGTAAATAACAGGTTTGCAATGAACCAATTAAATATTAAAATACTAATTATATTTGTTCTACATTTTTAATTTTATAATTCCAAAATTCAACTATATCAATATTAAAAAGCAAATAATTCTTATATTCATGTTGGACAATATAAAACCTTTTTCATAAAGTTTATAACAGTAAATCAGGCTTTTCTTTCTTAAAATTTACAAATAAAACTCATATTATTCATAAATAAATATAAAAATCACAAAGTGTATAAATAAATTGACTCATTCAACATTTAAAAATTATGTTTTAAGTCTTTTACAACTAAATTTGATATACTGTATAAATGCCCTTTCAAGTGAGATACACAACTATACCTAGCTAATTTAAAAAATATACCAGTTACAACTTATTAACCTCTGGATTTCTTCATGGTGCCAGTTAATAATGATTAATTCTAATTATATCCAATAGAAAATGTTCCAAGTGTAAATTATCCAAGTGACAATGTATTAAACGACCTAACTTCTTCACAGCTTATTTGTTAAATCAATCTTCATGATATTCTACTGAACTTAGTGAAGTATAATCACATGCATTTATTAACTACAATGAAAGTAGGGTTGAACAAGTAGAGTACATTGGTGACTGTACTTTTAAACAATGTTCAAAAGAGAAAATCTTAATTTGAAATCAATTGGCCAATATGAAAATATATGATCAGTGTTGTGTCCTTGAATAAGGGTTCACAATTATAATGGGTAAAAGTTCTAATGTCAATGCATGCCATTAAACTGCGTATTTGCTCTTTGCCCCAGGGCCAAAATGATTAGCTTACATAGAACTGGGTGAGTCCATGTTATGAAAGAAATAGGTTGTTATCTACCTCAGAACAATCAGAAAGAATTAAAAGAATAAAAATTTCTTAAGATAAGCGTTAATAAAAATCGGATACTTGCCTATAGTCAAATCATGGACTGGCTGGAACCTTTTATCTGTAAATTGCAGCAGCAAACATGACTTTCCAACACCTGAAAACAGAAAAAAAAAGTTTTTATTTGGTTATCAACATTGAAGGATTAAAGAACATTATACGTAGAATTAAACATGGTATATAGTTTTAGCAACCCCCAACTAAATGAAATGAGAGATCAACATAACCTAACTTTATGAAGTTTTGTCCGATATCATGTTTCAGTATCAATAGAAGATTTTTAGGCATTAACCTGGTCAAAAACAGAGAGAGAGAGAGGATAGTAGTTATAATAGATTAATAATACCAATACAATTAAGGGGCTTCCAGAATACACTAGAAGCATACTTTAAGTAATTCTAGCAGATAAAAATCACAGGATATAAGCAACTTTTCATTAAACTAAATTGAATTACAGTTTTTAGACTATTTTCATAATTATCAGATTTGTAAAGCACAGATAGGATTTTATATTTTTGTACAACCATTCACACACACACAAACAATATAGGGCAACAAATCCTTATTGTGACAAATTTCATTGAATGTGATTTTTTGGGGGGATTGTAAATCTCTTCAATTTTACAAATAATAAATTTTTTTTAACAACTGTTATTTAGAAATTATACAGACTTGTTATTTTAGAGGAATTAAATCATTTTGGTATCAAGACATTAATTTATGTAGCAATTGTTTATGAGGTTTTGTTTTGCTAGTGACATTATGTAATAATGAAATTAGTCATGTGGAATTTTTAAAAGAATTACCAACAGATGTTAAAAATATTATCTGAAAAATTGAAATAATTTATAATGAAATTTGTAAAAAAAAAAAAAAAAAAATCAATAATGTTCAATGAAATTTGCTTATATGAGATTAAACTAGGAATTTTAATTAAAGATTACCCTTGATTAATTAGTACTCTAATGTCTAGATAAGAGGCAGAGAACAAAAGTTATTTAAACCATGACAACTTTAGTAGAGTTGATTTTGTAATTTCTGTCAACCGTTCCAAGAATATTTTGGCCCTCATAGTAAACAATAGCTATCCTATGATCAAGCCTTCTTGCACATCTCAAATCAAAAGTTGTTTTCAAACAGGTAATATCTAAATCATTCAATCTATATACATAAAAATGTAATTCTTGGTTTGTTAGTCATTGATAGAAAGATATTTCTACATTACCATTTCTATTTAAATTTTTTGACAATAACTTATTAAAATCAAGGTATGTTTTTTATATCATTAAAATAAAAAAATTGCAAAAAAACAAAACAAAACGATTCCGATGCATTTAATCATTGTTTACATTGTTAAAATTTTAAGATATCCTTTTCGTTTACAAGTTGTAGTTGCCATTCAAACTCAATAGGAATGAGTTTTCCTTAAAAACAGGCTAAGCCACAGCAAATTTGTGTCTGGGTATGGCCAGAAGGATATGTTTGTTCTTACAGTGAAGCATCTATAGCTTAGTTATATAAATTTCTAAATTCCTAACTTGTTTTTCTGAGTGTTTCTTGTTCTTTAGGATATAAATTGGAATTTTTTAGTGCAGTCTAATAGAAAGTCAATTAAATCAAATATTTCTAAAATTATTTTTAAATTTCCAATTGAAATGATTACTAGAAAATTGTAAACATTTCTACACATTTAAAAATCTAATTAACCACACTTGAATTTAATTTCTAATTAAATTTTCATAATTAAATCTTGATTTTGTTTTAACTTCAAGAAAGTCTTGTTCTACCAAAAATATTGAGAATTGATTAAGAATTAATTTTGTGCATTTTTATACAAAACCTGTTCATAAAAGTAATAACAGAATATGTATTTAGGTTATTTGAACCAAATTAGGATATTTAGACTTTTACTATTATCCACAATGTTTGGGAAAATACACATTAGGTAATATTTGAGCTTATTAATCTTCATGTTTAAATGGAGCCTTCTCAGAGCTGTGAATTTAACCCTTTACTTTCGTTATTCATGAAGGTAGAATATCCACATTCGGTATGTTATCAGTAGGGCTGTGACAATATTCTTTTTAAAATATGCTATTCTCTTGATATGCTGGATAAGCAAATGCTTAATTATATGCCTTTTTTCGCGAATATATATATTTTTCTTGGGCAGCGAAGGTGGAGCATTGGTAAAAGCTCGGGATCTGGAATCATAGGATGCGTATTAGTAGGATTAGTATTCAATTGGACTAATACTCTTAAAAAGTTGATGAGACAAATAAAGATTTATAAATCAACCCCTGAATTCATCTTTATTATTCTATCCATAAAGTTTTTCTTAGAAGCTAGTAACAAAATATTAAGATATTTATGTAAAAATAAATGAAGTGGAACCACTTAAGTACAACTGTTGTGTGATTTATTTATCTATCTTAGCCACACTTAGCAGTAGTTGACTTGACTGGTAAAATTTGAAAGAAAAACCTATAGACACTGAAAATTAAATAAGGCATAATATTAATTCTTAGAAGTTAAATCTAAGTAAATTAACTTAGTTAAATTTCTCCATATGTTTCATTTTAAAATCATAACATTCTTTACCACTTGTTTTCAGGATTGAATTCAATGTAGCTCAGAAAAATTCAGGATTAAAGTCAATGGTGTTTTTTTTTTTTTAGGTCGGTAGTAATTTTTTTTTTTTAAATACACAAACTTTACTGGATTGGGTAAATATTTTTCATTTTGATATCATTTTCAAATATACCTACTTTTTTGAAAATGTTATGTTATCTTTTTCAACGACCAAAAATATTTATACACCATATGTCCATTGAACTAAACCCGACCGGTTTCCACCCCACAGCGGCCCAGAGTGCCCCCAAAACGAAGGTCTTTGAAAAAAAAAAAAGAAATTTCTAGTTATTTTTTAAATCTTCATTTTCTTTAATATTTATTTTTATAAACAGAAATGTTTTAGTAAATGTCAACAACAACAAGAAAAAAAAAAAAAAAAAAGAGAAAATTCGAGTTAATATTTTTTAAAGAAGAATTGCTTTTTTTTCCCTAAAGTAAATAATCTGTGTTTGTTGTAATGTTTGTTGTACCATCTCCCCTTTAACTCCTTTTGGGTCCTTCTTTTTAAAGATTATTTTAGCCTAACTTTTTTTTTTTTTTGCTAAAATAAATCTGCCACCAAACAGCGTTGAAGTCATTATTATTGATATTTTTTACCACGTTAAAATTATTTAGGCTATATAACTATTTGTTTGTAATTAAAAAAAAAACTATTTTAGCCTGGCTGTGTGTTATTTTATTTTTAAGCAGACATCTATTTAAAAAAAAATTGTTAAAAAAAGTTTGTTTTTTTTTACTAGAAAATTAGACTAAAGCAATTTACTTTTCCTCAATATAAGTAAGTACACCGCACACCAATATGGACTAACGCTCGCTAAAATCAGAATCTAACAAGTTATGTATAAAAAAAAAAGGTTCAACAAACAAACATCATTCATAAACTCCATTTTGTTAGTAGTCAGTCACAGTCCAGTAACCAACCATCATCCACTTCCATTAATTTGACAGGTGAGTAATGCGTACAGAGTGGTTAGGGAAGCCAGAATTAACAATTTATGGGATGAAAAATTAATATAAAACAAAAGTCATTGTTATAAAACACAGAAACAACAGTTTGACAAATTTTACACGATGAAAATCATTTCATTGTGACTTGTACTTGAAATATCAAAAACCGCCATTGGTAAATGGTTGGTGTGGAAATCAGTTCAGTTTCAGTTCCATCCAATATTAAATTTCCTTTTTTATGTTGGACCAAAAATACAAAATTTAGAGTAGGGTTGATTTTGTAGCAAATATTTAATAGGGTTCAACATAAAAAAAGGTTTAATATTAAAACTCATTCCGCCAGGAATACCCCCCAACCCTAAAAAGTAAATAATTTAAAAAGAATAAAAACTTTCGTGAACCAACAAAATAAATTAAAATAAAAAGAAAACCTCTCTGCGTAAATGAATGATGACATTTTTTTAAGTCAGTAAAAATAATGTGAAGACACAGAAAACAGATTAAGTAACATAAGTTAAGGAAATAAAAATATATATGGATTCGATTATCAATTTTCCCTTGTTAAAAACAAAAATCTTATTGTAAAAATATTTGTGTTTACTGTTTCATTTGCAGAGAGAAAAAGAAAAAATTTTTTTTGAGCATTTGTTGAATGTTGGTTGAACAGATGTTACATTGACAATATCTACAACTCGTTTTGTACGAGGAGCTATAGATGGGGTGAGGGCAAATATAGACAATTATGTAGGCTTATCACTGAAAAGGGTGGGGTAGGGAAAAACATATGGGATTCATAAATGTGATGGAAAATGAAATATAAAATTAGTGTTTAATGTTTATTGATATTGAGTTCGGTGGAAAAATTCCACGAAGGCCTCCCTCTCCTACCATATGTTTCAGTTTAGAATTTAAACAAAAAGAATTTAATTCACTCATTTAACTATTGTAAAATATTGTATTATGTTTTTTTGTCATAGCTTTTTTTTAATTTAAACAAATATAATTCATCTGTAAAAACAGTTTTACATTGACCCTTTCCCTCCAAAAAAGAAAAAAAAAAGACTGGCTTAATGCGCATCCATTCATTCATGGTGGTTGGTTAAACAAAAGTGTTGTATTAACATTAAAATTTTCTGACAGTATTACAAAAAACTGAGAACGAAAATTAAATTTGAACGGAGGTGATTTTAATAAACATTTTTACGAATCGAAAAGAAAGAGGAATAGATTTTATTTTGAAAAATAACAAAATCAAAAGGTGATGGTGCGTGTTGTGAGGTGCTCAGGTGCGTGCGTGTACGTTTTTAAATAATGAAAATCAAAAGACGCACCCTACCCCCCCTCCTGCTGTTGTTGCACACACACAGGGAAGGGGAACTTTAGTACAATCACTGCAATAATAGTGCATCCATCCCACTGCATCATAGTCATGTAGTTCAGTAGTAGCAGTAACATTGATAATTTGGTTTAGTGATTTATTTCCGTCTCTACTTCGACATAGCTCTGTCTGTCTGTCTTTCCTCTTAACAATTTCTACTATTTTTTTTTTTTACTGTTCTTAAACTTATTGTTCTTTTTTTTATCGGTTTGCTATTTTATCCAAATTGACACTATTCCCCCAGTACCAATAATCATTAATCGTTTGTTTTATGTCGAGGAAAAAAAGGATAAAAGAGGAAAAAAACTAAAAGGAAAGAAGAAAGGGTATAAGAAAAGAGAAGGGAAATAGGGTGTGTAGTGCTGGTGGTGCTGATCAGTGGTGGTGGTGTGTGTACTGAAGGCTTTTTTAGCATACAACAATAGAAGACGTCTGATTATCTCAAAATTAATGAATAAAAAGCCCCAAAAGCGGCAACTTTTATAAGATATGAATGAATGAAGAAAGCTGACGAATAATTTCAATATTTCAAATATCAAAGTTACATCACGTGAACAACAACACTGCAGCTGCAACAAAGTGCAGGCAGCTGGTAATTGTAGTTATGGCGGTGGGTGGGTAAATTTCGGTTTAGAAACAGTTTTTTTTATTATATAGTTTTATGTAAGATTTGGTTGGAATTTTTTTTTGTGTGTGTGTTAACTGTTGTTGCGTGCGGTTGCAATGGTTGTTGTTGTCATTACCAATTCCTCACAGATATACAACAAATTGAAAAAATATGCTTTGGGTGAATGAATGAATGAAATGATGATGCGATGATGATGCTCTATGGTCAAGAGACTATTCTAGGGTAAGTCAAGCCACACTAGGGCTAAAGTAAAAGTACCAAAAGGCAGAAGCAGCAGCACCGTTCTGTCACACAGACAGATGTCACTGACTGTATTTACCAAACCAACTTAATTCATAAAAAAGCTAACTAATCTGTAGCGACTGTTGTTGTTGTTGTTGTGGTTTTGTTCACTCAACACTGCTGTTTTTGTAAAAAAAAAAACAAAAAAAACCTTTCTCTGTTAACATAATTCACATTAATCCTGTCAAATGATAGTGGGGAAAAGGTTCTTAATAAATTGTCGACCGAGAATTTGTTCCTTGATTAAAATTTGATTTTAATTAAAGCCTAATTTTTTAATAGCATGAACAAATTACTTCATTGATTGTCTTGTCATCTTTGATTTGATTTCATTTCAATATAAGTAGGCAAATAATAACGCCCCCACACCCTGCCATACAACAAGAAGAAAGAACTAAGTAAGCAGTAAAAAAAATCCATTTTATTTCCTTTGAATCCTGACTTAGCAATACTACAAACTAGTCAATTATTATTACCGTTCTAAAAGGACCATAAGTTCAAGATGTTTCTTTGGCCTTAGTTTTCCCGGGCCGATATATCAGCCCTCTAGGGTTCAAAGGTTTAGGTAAACAAGACTAAAAATAAGCAATGCAAAAAACTAAAAAACAAATACATTTTTAAAAGTTTGCATAAAATCATTTTAGTAGTTTAGTTTGAAAACGAAATGAGTGGGAACAAACACTATTTTGTTTGTTATCGCTAATAGTGAGATTGGGTGAGTAAGTGGGGAGTGGGAGTGCATAGACCAGCCCGCTACTCTTCCCATCCTATTTTGAAAGAAAATCGTTTGAGGGAAAATAATGACTTTTTTTGCTGGTTGGTTTACGAACGTAACGAATAAATGGTAGGAAAGAGAAAGCAAGAGCACTTTTACTTTAGTGTGTGTAGTTCTGTTCGTTGCTGGTGGAGGAGCTGGTGCTCTGAGGAGCACCGGCGCACCGCCACCGCTCACCACCACACCAACCACCACACCTTGCTGGTGGTGCTAGTGGTGACTGGTGTGCGGCGTGTGCGCTTACCACTCTGCACACTACACCCACTGGCACCAGTACCACAACCATACCACTGTTGCTGGTGCTTGTGTAAAGTGTGTTGTTTGTCCATGACCATGTGCATTTCGTTTACCTACACTTACCAGACAATGTTATTTCAGTATTATAAATTTTTTTAATGAATAATGAAAAACTAGTGAAAAAATAATTCTAGTGGTTTGGGCTTTTTAAGTTAATAAATTTGTTTGGATACTTCAGTAAACATTTTTGCTTTAAGTAAAACTTTTGATTAAAGTCAAAGTGATTTTAAGAAAAAAAAAAGTAGAACGGAAAATTTTCTTTGTAGTTAAAAAAAGCCAGTCAACAACAACTACTTCAACAAACATTTATACGCCTTTTTTTAATAGTTTCGTTTTAAAATAATTTTCGATAAAAAAATAAAAAAAATTAGATTTTTTTTTATAACGCCAACAAACAACTAGTTTCACTTGAATTCACAACAACCACTCAGCAGCCAGCCAGCCAGCACAGCCACGCTGCTGTGGCTGTGCTGGCTGCTGAGTGGTTGTTGTGAATTCAAGTGGAACTAGTTGTTTGTTGGCGTTATAAAAAAAATCTCTTACAGCAGGCCAATAATACTTCCATATTATTTAAATAAAATTAATGGAGTAAAATGATTTTAAAGTGAAAATGTTTCTCGAAAGATGATCATATCGCCTTTTACGCCTTTAAGTTAAAATTTGCATTTTAATGTAAACAAAATGTAACTACCAAGACCCGGTCCCAAGCCATGCCGGGCATGCGGCGTGTCCTCTTGGCCCCTTCAGTTAAAATATTTACTAAAAAAAAAAAATACACATTTTTCTAAAATTTTTTATTTAAAACTAAATTGAAATTACAATTTTAATTCTAACACTTTAAAAATATTCAGCTAAAATTAATTAAAATCAAGTCTGGTAGTAGTACAAAAAAACAAAAAAAAAAAAAACATCCACAACAATTCTCTTTTTGACTGATTGATCAATATCAGTGCAAGTGCAGTGGAGTGCATGTTGCAACTCCAAGTGAGTATAAATAGACTAAAATTTACACCCGGTGACGGAGGAGCGAGCATTGAAAAGAACTTGATCAAATAGGAAAGGAAAGCGTAATTTATTT
Organism: Idiosepius hallami; assembly: GCA_034780655.1. Classification (NCBI taxonomy): domain Eukaryota; kingdom Metazoa; phylum Mollusca; class Cephalopoda; family Idiosepiidae; genus Idiosepius; species Idiosepius hallami. The sequence continues at coordinate 13,968 of JAUZSX010209903.1, forward strand.
TAAATTCCATTCATTTAAAAGCAAACAAAACAAATACCGGTTGTTTTTTTTCACCTGGTCGTGTGTGTAATGTGTGAACATTAACATATTCTGTTTTAAATTTTAATGTTCAAATTTAGGAATCATGCCCCTGGAGTCATTATGACACCATTTATCGGGGCAGGGCAAAGGAGGCACCTGGTGTCATGGTGGTGTTTTTTTTTTTTTTTTTTTAAGTAGTCCGTTGGTGTGTGTATTATTTTGGAAATTAAAATCCTTTAAGTAAAGAAAGCGATAACTAGCGAAAAAGACGATGTGTAATTAGCAAAACTACCAACTAAACTAGCCAAAAATAAAGAGGGCAAAAATATCAGCCGTGTCATTTTTTTTTCGGTAGGTTGCCAGGGCCCTGGCCTTTTAGGTTCAGAACGAATAGAAATATTGCTCGTGCCGCTTCTTGGTTGTTGGTGTTACTGTTACTGTTGTTGCACTTGCACGCTATTCAAACCTTTAGACTTTCATCTGTTTTTGTTTTTCACAGAATTTGTTTAGATCACAAAATAAGGAAGGGTAAAAGTAGATTGACAAGAAAAGAACAGGTTGAACATTGAACGACGAACATTAAAAAAAATCAAATTGAGGTATCTCAGGTATTATCAACAAAAAACACTAACACAGCCTTAGAAATAATTATTAACGGTTAATAATTAACCCAACCCTTAGAAATAAGTATACATAAATCCATTATGTTTAGATTGTTTGAGTTCTATCTTTTAAAGAGTTCTCTAGTTTCCTTTTAGTTACTCTTTCCAATCATAAACCCAAAAGGGCCGATATATCGGCTCTGACGACATAAGATAAAAGAAGATACCACCGATATTTTGGTCCTAATATGTGCCTCTAACGGCCCTGAGTGACTATTTGGTAATTTTGAAATGCCAGGATCCAAAGGTAATTTAAACTTAAACAGAAAAAAAAAAACGAGTACACAACAACAACACAGACAATTGTTTTTGTGGTTTTGGTTCTCTCCACTCCAATAAAAGGTTAACGAATAAATAACTAAATAAGGCAGAATTGTGAATTGATTCATGAACCTTTACAATTAAAAGGGCTCAAACAAGTAGCCGTGGTGTGGGTGGTTGGTGCGTGATTTCTGTTGGTAAATTATCAAGCTATTTTTTTCCTTTTTTACGAGCTAAATAACAATAAACAAAAACAAGCTTTCTCGCCATATTGAAGAAACACCTAAAAATATTTTGAAATAAAATTTCTAATTAAATTATTAAATTTTTTTTTCCAGAAAAAAAGGTTACCAACTTACTTTTTAGTTTAAAGTTAAAAAAAATATTTAGTACAGGTTTATTTCATTTTAATATTGATTTAATACAAATAGTTTTGAATAAAAAAATACCACAAAGGTAAACTAAACATTTAATTCTTAAAATTAAGAAAATAGAAAATAGAAAAAATGTTACTTTTAAAATTAAAATTTGAAATGAGAAAAAAATGAACACATTTAAAAAAAAATTGCTTTAGAAAACAAATCGCCTTCATCTTTTGAACTCTGTAAAAGGCCGATCGGCCTTCGGAACCTAATCAAGCAAAAAAAAAAAGTCGACACGGCCGATATTTCGGTTATCCATATGCTAATAATTGGTAATTATTGCCAATAATCACGTTTACGTATTGTCTTTTTACGTGAGGATCCAAAGGTTAAGTTTTATATAAAACCTACGAAAAACGGTAATAAAACGACAGACAGGTGTGTGTGTGTGTGCGTAAAAAATAAATAAAATAACCGTACAGAATTCATTTGTTGAACAAACATTAAGAAATGCAACAAAATTACAATTAATTTTATATTTTTTTAAAATAAAATGCAATAAGAAATTTCGAAAAAAAAAATTAAACAGTTCTAATAAAAATCTACAGGTGAGTGTAAAAAAAGCCATCTTTATATTTCCTAGATTAAAAATGTTATATATATATATA
>JAUZSX010210013.1:0-15940 GCA_034780655.1 Idiosepius hallami
ACAGAATATCTATAAAAATCAAAATGGAATAAAGAATATATTTAAGGATGAGATGAATGTTTCACACAGAATATCTACAAAAATCAAAATGGAATAAAGAATATATTTAAGGATAAGATGAATGTTTCACACATAATATTGATCGCCCCAAAAGAGATGACCACCAATGGCCCATTTATACCCACTTCTATTAATGTCTATGGATCTTGTAAGTTCTTGCTATACTAACACACAGGAGAATCAATTGGAGGCTTGTTGTCACTCTGACTCCAGTGAAAGTGCTTCACATGACTAGTGTGAGTTTTTAGAATAATAATAATAATAATAATGAAACAGCTACATAACATTATTTTTATTGGCTTCTAGTGTTTATCTAGAAAATATAAAACAAACATTGTTGATAAGAAATTTTCTGTATTTATATACAGTATGTATATATAGTATATATATATATAACCTTTTGGTATTATACATACATATATCTATATATATACAGCAATTTATGATAGCCTAATATACTTTTCACTAACATATTGATATATTAACTGTTTTAAAAGAACACCTGAATAAACATACCAACTAATATGAAAGTAATCTACAGGCATTTAGAAATGTTTATAAAAAAAAAAGATCTGTTATTTGGGAAGGTTGCTATCATAGTGGTGACAGGTTAGACTTGAGAATCGTAATAGCCAAGTGGAAATTTCCATCTGTCCATTGGGATTATTAAGAATTCAAAAGCTATTATTGGAACATTTGTCTGTTGGATTACCCTTAGGAGAATTGAAACAATTCGTTATTTTCTATTCATTGAGAAAAAAAATATTCTTCAGAAGAAAAAAATGGTTTCAATATAAAATGATTGAGAAAAGAAAGAAAATGTAAAAATCAAAACAAATCAAACACTGTTTACGGATGTTGGATTAATTTTAGTTCAAATGAGACTGTATTTTCCTCTCTCTTTTTTCTTCTTCTTTGTGTAATGTCTGATCGTTCCTATTTTTAAAAAAAGCTTAAATATAATGGAATGTTCTAACATTGACCAATCAGAGAGCCTGTTACTGAAATTGCAAGACTTTAAAAAGGCGCGATTTTGCGCTAAAATTTGGGAAGAAGAAAAAAAGAAAAAAAAAGAATATTCACACATGTAACTATTAACAAGACTGACAGCCATATTGGATTAATACCAAAAATTGATATTTTTTTTTTCTTTGGACTTTATTACCTGGACTACTAATATCTTTGGAATTGATTAATTTTTATCAGGATTAATATATTTTTGGGATTTACTTCATTCATTTTATCAACTATGAATTCAACATCACCCCAACAAATATTTTATAAAGTAGGTTTTTTATGGGTGTGGTTTTTTTTTTTGTTTTAGTGGTTAATGGCTTTTTTTTAACTTACCTTATCACGATTCTTCTCTTTGAGAAAAGGTTTAATCATTTTAAAAATGGCTTCGATGTACCAGGGTTGATTGATAAAGTGTATTCCACCAAATCGGGCTGGAAAGCAATCCTGTTTAATAAAGAAAAATTAAAAATTAAACAAAAGAATTAAATATATATTATGCCAAATTAACATCTAATAAACAAAATTGTATTCAAGAAGTAGATGTGGATTAAAATATATGAATAAATGTTTAGAGGTACAGAATTTATATAAAGTTTTAAATAGAAGGAACAAATTTGACCTCGAGGTCCTTTCGACCAACATCTCATCAAGAGAAAATCGTTGGTAAAATTGTGACTGTAATGGCGAAAGAAAGAAAATAGAAAAGGCCAGTAGGGGGAAAAACACCACATTACACAATAAGGTGTATAATGTTGCAGGTTTAAAAATTTTAAAAATAAATTATATATATATATAAATGCTCTTCTAACCTATAAACAACAGATGATTTGGAAGAAGCTACAACTTAACAACTTAATCTACCGATGCAGTGCATATGGAATAAACACTAGAACTTGAAAACGGGTATATAAAAAAGGGAAAGCTTTTTTTTTCGCGGGGTCCTGACGTAGAAATACCTGGTTTGGTGTCCAGGCGAAGATAAACCCACTCGGGACGACGGAATCGTAAGACTTCCGGCTAAGAGAAGAAAACTCTGACATAAAACCTGCACCCCACTTAAACAATCAGTCATCTTGCCCCGGCTTGTCACTGGTAAATGTCTAGGAGGAGCGAGAGCGGGTTGTGCGAGTCGTACAAGCGCACAACACGTAATTTTTTTTATGTACAGACAACTTAAGATGGGCAGCCCTTACACATATGTGGCTCGCTCATGTGTAGCTCTTTCTTCGAGTTGGCCGTTTTCTGTCAAGAAGTGGCAGTCAGCATATATATATTAATCTAAGTGATAAGAATACTTAAATTTATAGTTAGAGTGCTCAATATCAGTGATAGAGCGTGTATGTTAGATAAGTGTAGACACGGAGTCAACAGCCGTCGGCAACTGCTAGTTTCTCGCCTACGCAGTCATCAGGCCTGATGTCCGCGCAGGCGAGAAACTGGTCGTTGTCGAGAGCTGTTAACTATGTGTCTACACTTATATAATGTATACATATATGAGGGTATGCGACAGTGGAGCATTGGTAAAAGCTCGGGTTATGAAATCGTGTTACGCGAGTTCAAATCCCAGTCAAAACCATTACTTTCGCTTTAGCAGCCTCGGGTAGATGGGGCTCGTTAGCTCGGGAGAGCAATCCATCTAGGTGAAGGGTAACACCGAATATGTAAAGCCCGGGTAAGAGCACGTAAGAATGGCCCTGAGCCAAACTTGGGGGTGCTCACCAAGTAAATATCATATATATATAAATATATATATATATATATGTATATATATGTGTGTGTGTGTGTGTGTGTGAATGTGTGTGTGTGTGTGTGTGTGTGTTAGCACCATCATGCTCGATTTTTTATCTTAAGGTACTAGAGTCCTTTACATTAAGTCCCAGGGATTAAAATATATAAAGAAAGTCTTATATTTATCAATCTATCCGTCTATATTTATCTATCTATTTATGCATCTATTTAATTCAATGCATGTATAAATGTATATTCATCTGGATATGCATGCCATATTCTCTTTTCATGTATGTATTAATCTTTTTTGTCTGTTCTATTATATGTATGTATATATCTCTCTATTTTTCCTATCCATCTTTCTATTTATCTATCAATGTGTCAATCTAGTTGACAATTTATTCCTTTGCACCTATCTATCTATCTATCTATCTATCTATCTATCTGCCAATCTATCTATCTGCCTATCTATCTATCTGCCTATCTATCTATTTATCTATCTATCTGCCTATCTATCTATCTATCTATCTATCTTATTTTCCCTCTGTCTATTTTTCTGTCAATATATCTATCTATTCTATTTGCTTTATTTATGTATGTAACCATCTATCCGATTCCATCTTACTATCTATCTATTTAACTATTGCTTTATCTATCTATCTATATATCTATCTATCTATCTCTGCCATCCAATGAAAGTAAGAATGCATCTTTGTTAGAATATATCTCTATCTATCTGTTTCATGTACGTAACTATCTTTACATTTATCTAACTTTACTTTTCTTTTCTTCTTCTTCCATCATTATTGAGTGCCCTTCTTTCTGTTCTCTTCTATTTTTCTTTCGCCATTACCAAGCAGTTTCTAACTCTTTGCTTATTGATAATATTATCTCTTCCCCAGCAAACTTAAAGTTGTTCTTATACCATCCTCTCTTTCTTCTTCGTTTCCCTTCTTTCAGCTCACCCAAAATCTCCCCAACATTATTTTCTCACCCTCTCAGTACGTGGCTAGAGGCGTCTATTCACCTCTCTCTTTCTATCTTTCTCTTCTTTTTTTTCTCCTCTCCCTCGTCTACATAACTCTCAGCGTCAGGGTGCCCTTAGAAGAGTAAGTCATTGTCCAATGAAAAACCAGTTTAATCTGATGGTGGTCTTGTTGATTTACAGCTTGTGCGGCAGCAGAGGCTGGATGGGGCGCAACTAAGACTGAAAAGAAAATAGAAGGGAAGAAATAAACAGCTCAGATAAGGACGCACTGAAAAATAGCGAAGAATTATATAAAACCAGTTAAAAACACAAGGGAACGGCGGTCGTATATGGTTACGATATACTCTATCAATTCCCTCTCTTTAAATCTATCAATTACTTATATGCACTGACGTTTAAGGCAAACATGCATGAACATATAGATACACAAAGTCATTCACACACAAGCATCTTATCAACCTATGTGGCTATGCGTATAACTTTGCAAAAAAAAGTAATAATATAATTTTACACAAATTGGAAGTAAAAATTAACTTCTTAATCTACCGACCAATAAATCTTGCTATAGACTGGTAGGTTCTATTTAATTTTTGCTTACTTTAGCGAAGTTTAGGACATCTAATTAATTTTACAATTGTAATAATCATTAAAAGTTCATTAACGGTCTTTACATTTAAAAACTATTAAAAGCGGCTGTCGGTATGGTTATAAATTTTGAAGTTTCCTCTCAATGATCATAAAGCAATTTTCTGAACACATGTTTCTCAGGCATTAATTGTCCTTTAAATACTTAAATATCTTTCTGAATATATTTTATACTAATTAAAACCTCGTTTTGCTTTTAGTTTTCTAACACTTTACATTTTTTTGAAATTCTGCGTGCCTAGGACTATTCCTTTAAAAAGAATTGTGTTGAGGCGGAATATGTTTTTGTGAAATAATCAGTGACGTGCTTAGCCTTTTAGTGGCCCCAACGCAGAATGCACCCGCAGTCCTTTTGCCCTAAAAAGGTATGTTGCACCCCCTTCAACAGACTGGGGCATTAGGCTATATATACATATACAAATATGGGCAACGAAGTTGGAGCATTGGCAAGAGTACGGATTCTGGAATAGTTGTACGTGAGTTCAAATACCAGTCGAAACCATGTCATTTACCTTTAGCTGCCTCGGGCAGATGGGGCTCGTAAACTCGGAAGAATATCTCTGCTAGGTGAAGAGCAACACTGAATGTAAAAAGCCCGGGTAAGAGCACGTAAAATGTCCTTGTGCCAAAATTGGGTTGGTGCTCATCAAGTAAATGTAATATACAAATATGTACAGATTGGGAGGTATGCAGAAACGCAGATGGATTGATAGATAGGGATAGTTGCCGAATCAAGTGTTCTGTTCTCATTAGTCGTTTTGACAATACTTTATTCGGATAATTTGCAGGTGATAAAAATGCTTACTTCCAATTAATAACAACCTTGTTACTGCTTTTATGCGACTGTTATTAATTATTTTTCTCGTAAAATGAGATCACCCGACCATCTAAACGATGTTTTATCAACATTGTAATTAAAATACAATTAATAATTAGCCTATATATTTTAGATCAATCAAATGTCAAATATAACTTTGAAAAAAACAACTTTTTGTTAGTGGGATTATATATCTTTATTATTAAATATCTATATAATTAAAAGCCTCCTATTCTTCCTCTTTTTCTACCACTCAATCTAAATGTATTTTATGACTCTCTAAGAAAATCAACTAACCGGAAGTCCAATTTAAAAAAAATAATAAGAGTTAAATATTGTAATTTATATTATTAGGCTGCGGACTAAAATGTCATTATTATTCAAGGTTTTTCATTCTGTGACACACACTTAATGTTAAAGAAAGGCATAGCAATAATTCCCTTAAACACCAGGCCATTTTTTGGAAAGCTTAGATGTTGAACATTTGAGAGAATTCAATAATCATTGCACAATCTATAATAAGGCAAGTTTTTATAGCAATGAAGGTGTTATTGACAGAAAATGTTAACATATTCATTTGAATGAAACAATGCTGGGTATTTTCAAATATTGATGCAGGGAAAAAGCTCTATACTTGCGAGGAAATGAGAACAAGACTAAAAACCTATGCTGTGAAGTCCTGCGAAGGTGTGTCAATGTATTTCAAATTTAAGAGCAAACACGTCGAAAATAGAAGAAAAGGATATCTTCTATATTCACGCAGGCCAGAATAAGCAAAAAAGGCAAGAAAAAACCTTTAAAAACTTAATCTTTTTTTGTACTGAATTACACCTATTTACAGACTGTCCCTTTAAAAACAAAAATAAAACTTACGTAGTAGTCAGTACAGTAGACATAAATTCTCACATTGTAAAATAAAACCTAAAGTAAAATAAAAGTTGTACAATGGATCGAAAATCGGTCGCTGCAATAAAAAGACAATAGATAAAATTACGGCTGGGGAGTAAACCAATAAAATTTCAACTGGACATGAGTTCAGACATAGCAATAATAAACTCCGGAACAAGGAAAAAACAGCATTAATTAACCTTTTAAAAATCAACAAAGACGTAATTTGGACAAAAGAAATAAATTTATTAGTTAAATAATCGTAAAGTTTATTCTTTGCGTATTTTTTCCATGTGAATTAGAATTATTTTTTTTTATTAAACTAATAATGAACATTGTGAAAAAAAGGATAATGTATTTTGCATGTGTAACGGTATTGTAGTATGTAGTTTGGTTGATTATATCAACAATACAATAAACTTTGATAATGGACACTTTAAAGTATCGAGAAAATTAATGATCGTATATATCATCTATATAAATAGATTATGGTAAACACTAAAAAAAATTATTAATCCTTGCAAAAGCTGTGTATTAACTGCAAAATATTTTCAATAAGTTTCCCTCGGCAAATTTAAACGAATTATTTTATTACTTATTTAACCTTAATCAAGAACGTGGATGTTGGAATTTTAGCTAGTTGTATTCCAAAATCTGACCGATTACAATTCAGATTTTTTTCACTTTGACAATATTTATTTCATCAATGAGGGTTTTATAAACGATGGTGTTGTTAGAATTAAACTATTACTCATGTGCAACAATTAGTATGACGTTCAAAATACCATAGATATTCGATTACCTATTTTTGTTTATCCACAGTAAATGTTGGTTATAAATCTAGAGTTATAAAAATCTTTAATTCCTTAATCCATAGGGAGTTGTATAAAGTACCAACAAGTTGAAATTAATAAAAGAAAAGAAAACGCATAATACAGCCCTTTAATTGTCCCTGTTATAAATTACAAGAAGAAATGATGCTTTAGAAAAAAAAGTACATTTTCTATTATCAATAATTCCTTTTTCAGTTTTATAGCTGTGACTAAATCGTTTTATGAATAAATGTTTCCAAAATTATTTTTGTTTTCATTTGTTATTATTTTTATTTTCTAATTGTAAATTGCATGCTGTCTTGACCAGATATTTTCACTGGGGTCAGAATGAAAATAATTCTCTTCGTGATGCTGCAGCATAATCCACCCGATCCAAGCGAATGACTGTAAGTCGCCACTTCTCCCCGGGTTTATAAATTACTATATCTAGCTATCACACCTGGTATCACCATACTCTAGATTCTGCTAACACCTGGTGGTACCTTCCGAAGTTGAAAACTCCTCACCTTGATGTTTTTTTTCATTCGCTTTCCATTTGGTTGAGTTAAATTTTCATAGTCTAATACTTTTCTGATTATTATTATTATTATTATTATTATTATTATTATTATTATTATTATTATCATTAAGTTCTTCCACCGGTCACACCCAGCATTTCAATGGAGTTGGTGACCAACAGCTTTCACATGAGTCAGACTGACTTCGTTTTTTATTATTATTATTTTAATTATTGTTATTATTATTGGATCACACACCAATTACTCGGAGCTTGCACACCTACCAATCAGTAGTTATTACTGGAGTCAAAATGAGAAAAAAGTCTCCTCTGAGCTCCAGCAGGTTTCAAGCCATTCCAGCCAAAGACTGTATGGTGTAACATCTTTTGGTTTTTTACCCTCTTCTTCTATTTCCTCATTAACAGAGTTATTAACCAGCCAACGCTTCGTAGTGATTCCCGAAGGCAGGGTAACAATTTTTCTGCTATTATTATTATTATTATTATTATTATTATTTTTATTATTTTTATGATTTTATATCTCATAGCTCAAATTAAATAAGTCAGAGTGACAACAAGTCTCATCGTAAGCATCAGAATTATCCTTCGCTTCATTACAAAACTATGCAGTTTGGTGACAAATTATCTTTGGTTTTGCTCTTTTGCATTTAGTACTTACAGCCACTATTAGTAGAGTTCTTACTTTGCTAACGCCTGCTGACCACGTCTGCTTGCCTTGCAGTCACTGAATTTTCTTTTTATTATTAATCTTATTATTATATTCGTTTTTGGTGTGATACATTTCAAGCTTGAAAAATTATAAATTTATCACTGAGTTTTCAGATTTTGTCAATAATTCATTGAAAAAGACAAAAAATAATCTTGAAAAATGAAGCAGTCATACAGAAACTCACACAGTCGGACTCACACAGACTTGCGCAGACAGAATTACACAGACTGGTTTACACTTACATAAATACACTCATAGATACAGACACTTACACACACATCATTTATTTGTTTTATATATTTTCAAACTTTTGTTACACACATGTATTTGTTAAATCTTTTGTCGTTATCGTAGACAAGTTAGACAGGCAAGATAGATAGGATTGCTTTTGCGTCAAGAACAGCCAACGTGTGCAGAGCACGCAAAGACGAAGCAGCCACCAGAGACGTTGAAAGCGGGAAGAGATGTAGGGAACGTAGTAGCCTTACCCAATTCTGCGCGAATCAGATGCCTGTAATACTAGCTTTCATTTATAACATATAATACTAGCAACTACTGGCGTGACCCGATGTAAACAAACATTAGTTTAAAAACGTCTGCAACCTTGAAGTAAAATACCCAACATCGACTTTCCAACAGTGTACGAGATAAGCTTAAATTGAAAGAGATGAAATCAGAAAAGAAAAATATGAAAGTAGGGTAGATTACATTTAATAAAATAGAAATCAAAATGTAATGAGATTGCTTGTTTGTTGGATGGGTAATTTAAGAGAATAATACCTTCAACGCATAATTTTATTTGTTTTTCAGTTTATCTGATACCAGTTGTAAAGTCCGTTATTGCGTGTGCAAATTTTAGGTATTGCCAAAGTGAGAAGAATCCCTCCCGACATTTGACAAAGAGCTTCATGTTTTAATCGATTTTAATGAATGATCAGTTATATGGTTAAATATTTATTAAATGCAAATTATCAAAGGAAAACAGATTTGTAAGTGGGAAAAATCAATACCAAAAGAAGCGGTTGTAGATGATACGACCATAAGTTCGAAACCGTGCAGTGCATCTCCACAATCAACCACCCATATTAAGCGTCATTGTTCTTTTTTTTATATACACACCAGTATGGAAAATTGTTTAAAAATCAAAGGATGTTTAGTCACTTTTTGAGATTAGGTATGCAATAAATATGACTCAGAGGGACACACGTTGACATAGAGAAGAAAAAGTATGCATTGACCTGGTTTAGCTTTCGGTCTATGCATGACTTTAACGACGTAACTTAAACAATGTGTGTGTGCATAGGAAACTAATTTAGGTCACAGAGAGGCAGACTGTCTTTTATATAATATATATAGTTTAATAAAACATTAAAATAATTCGTATTGTTTTAAATATTTTCTTTTGAAATTATAACTAAATATCAGATTATACGCAATAAATACACCCAAACTGAATTAAAAACAGCTAAACATACATAAATTACTTAATTCTACGATACAATAGACTAAACTGTCATATAAACCCGAAGATGTTTGGGAAGTAGAGAAACAACAGTTTCAACAAACACTCACAGAAATCCATAGGCCCCACAAGTAAAGCTCTTGTTAGAAAACAAGAAAAATTGGAAAATAGAATATTTAATATATATATATATGTATTTTTAATGACACTTAAGTGAATAACGGCATCGTAAATAGATATAATTTAAAATGCTAATAAATTACTTTTATAAGAGTTTATTTATATTTTGATCCTTATTAGTACTTGAATTTTTAAAACATATTTAAACATAAAATACGTTTTCAATCTTTAAAGTTCTCATAATTTTTCAGATTTTCAAAAACATTTGCTTTTTCAAAAGTAATGCCCCTTATTTATCTATTATTTTTTTGCATAAATGGATCATATGACATTGCAAATTGCATTTGTATGAAGATTGACTTACGGATTCATTACCATAAACTTTCATTCTTCTGTTTCTGATATTGACAGTTAAAGACTGCCATGAACGCACGTTAGAAGCAGAAATCTTCCCCGGTATTCCTGCACGTAGAAAAACAAACCGATCAAAATTAATTGTTTGCAAACTATTTTCCTAATTAAAAATGACCAAATATCTACATATATGTGAAGAATGAATTTTAATTTTATCTTCTTCTTTAGTATATAAAAGACAGTCAGCTTGTGACAGATTTTTGTTCTTCATGCTCGCCCAAGTTTTTAAGCCATGGCATTCAAAATTTGTAATGAACATAGATCGATAGTTAAATCATTTTAATACATACTATTTTTTATTCTAGTTCATTTCCTGAAACCCCTGTCATAATGACAGTAGAGTATTTTGCATTTTTCTTATGAAAAAGACTATCTAAATCACTTCCGATAATCACGGTAATTGATTCGCTGTTGTAAAAAATGGAAAGACTGTCAATATCAGTGGCTGAATGTGAAGATACACTAATTGTTTTGAAGTTGAAGCCGAATCGTTATGGAACTTTTCCTTGGATTGAAGTATGTTTTTCTTTTACCGACTTATGAACAAGTTATACTTCTGAAAAAAAAAAATTTTTTTAAGCAAATGCAGCTGCTGCGTCGAAAAAGATGAACAGCTTTTCATATTTTTGGTCAGACATAATTTTTTTCTGAATTGTACTGGCATCGCTAATCTATTTTGCTTGTCAGTATGACAAGCTAAATAATTACACATACTAAATTAATTTGTTAATATATTCAAGCTAAATAATAACACTTATTAAATTAGTTTTTGTTAAAATATTCAAAATATTTAAATTTAACAAAAATTAATGACCTCAAGTCCTTGATATTTAGGATATAATTTCGAAAATATCCCACATAATAATATGTTAATAATAGTATTTCTCAAAAAATAAAATCTACATTAAAACAACTTATTGAAAATAATTCGTTCAGAGGTCTTAGTATTTATAATAATGTCTTTAAATATCGAAAAGAGAATTAAAAGAAATGGCTTCCCCTTCAAAGCATTAAATTTGAAAACAAAAAATTAAAAAATTAAAATTCTAAATACAAATTATGCAGAAAGTATGAAAAACTACCTCACCTCAATTGTTTATCGGATTGCTTCTTGTGAGGCCTTCGGTATCTAATTTCAGAGACCATTTCCGACACAATGGGAATAATCATTTTTGAAACACGGCACATTTTGATATTTTCTTCTTTTTTTAACATTGAAGTGCATTAACCTAAAAAAAATACACACTTTCTTCGTTTAATTTGATATACAAGACATGCAAAAAATAAACCGAAAAAATGTTATCTCTATTTTAAAATCATGTTCCCATTTTTAGTAAAAAAATGATAGATCCCGAGTTATTTTATCAATAATTCAAAGGGTAATAAAACTACTGAACTCCTTGCATTAATATGTTTTAATGCTTGTCCTTTTTTCCATAAAATAGACTTATTTATTTTTATTATCTTATAATTATCTTTTTAATTGTAAATATAAATTGATTTTTATTGTGTATTTTAATTATTTTTATAATACCGATAGAAAAAAAACTACATGAAACATTTAGAGAAACAATAGATATAATATAGAGTTATTAAAATTATTGCATGGGATTGGTGACACACTAATTTTTGCTTTTATGCTTATTTTGTGGTCATTATGAACAATGATCTTTTTTAGCAATTTAGAGTTTTTTGTTTTCTCTTTTTAGAAAAACGCCATAAATTTTTAAGTCAGAAAATTACTTAATTTATGTTAATACCCTATTAAAGAACGTAGCAACCACACAGTGAACACTAAGAGCCCACAAATCTCCTTTTTTAGAATTTGACGCCTTAGTGGGTATTTTCTTGGCTAAAAATGATATTTAATTGGTGCCATGTGATCAAGTTTTTAATGTATCAAATTTCAATTCTCTAGACATAAAATTTACAGAAAATACAATATAATTTACAGAATAATTTGATAAAGACTGTTTCAGGGACGGACAATAAAGCATTTCTAAAGATATACAGAAAATATTATTTGGCTTTGCAAGCTGCAGGACTCTAGTTACTAAGGTAGTGATGAAGCCTATTGATAGTTTATAAGTTCATAAAATTTAACAATGAGAATTTTGTAAAAAATTAGTTAATTTTTGAATTTTAATAATTTTACCACCTTACTATGATAATACGATCATTTGTTTTGTTTGGTTTTAAGCTTTCTCAATACTAAACACTAGCAATCAACTTAAACGGGTTTCGCTGGAAGAAATTTGATAATGACTAACTAAATGCCAAATAAAATATACAAAGGTCGTTTCTAAAATAAAGCTTCTTGTGTTTTTATTTAACCCGAATGAATCAGGAAGGATTGCGAGTTTCATTGTTATAGTGACCGAATTGATGTTTTCATCTCTCCATTGACGGTATGTAACACTAAGAAACAACTCCTGTTTTGGACGCGCACAGAAGCAGATATTCGTCATTGAATTCATCCATTAAGAACAAAAAATGCCTGTTAAACGTTTACGAAGTAAATGCATTTGATAGCAGCACAGTAGGGGAGATGAGTATGTGGATTTCAGAGTGGCGACTGAAATGTGAGTGACAATGCGCACACTAGACGTGCTTATAGGACACCTTATTCATTACTGGCAAAAGTGTATTGAAATTGGTTGTGACTTCGTGGAAAAATATTTTCTGGAGCACGAACGGTCGTAGTTTCATAGCTAAATTTTAAAAAAATGGAAAGAGTCGTATTTATTTAAAAAACAAAACGAACCCACGTATCTTTAAAATAGGTGATATTAGTTTCGGAACGAATGCCATAACTTTTAAAAAATATAGGTGGCATTACTTTTGGAATGCCTCTTATAATTAAAAACACGATCCTCGAATTTAAAAAGGTATTTCTGTAATATCATATCGCAGTGTATCAAAAGAGTTAAATATTTTGAGCATATTCAAAGATGATTTTTATGATTTGATTGGAATTGATTATAAATTGATTGTAAGACGACTTACAAACTTGAAATGAAATTCATAGAAAAATTAATTATGGTAAATAAATAAAGTATATATTTTTTGTTGGGCAGCGACAGTGGAGCATTGGTAAAAGCTCGGGCACTGGAATCGTTTAACGCGAATTCAAATCCCAGTCAAAACCATAACTATCACTTTAGCAGCCTCGGGCAGATGGGCTTCGTTAACTCGGGAGAGCATCTTATCTAGGTGAAGGGTAACACTGAATGCAAAAATCCTGAGCAAGAGGACGTAAAAATGACCTTGTGTCAAACTTGGATTGGTGCTCACTAAGTAAATATAATATTTTTTTTTCATGTTAACAGAATTAATATTTCACTAACAAAGATTAAAATGAGAATCGCTCTTACCCTACACGTTCACGAAAACTTGCAGAGTTACATAAACTGACTTTGTCTTGCAAGCAATCACAAAAAGTGATGAATGTTTCTGGGGTGGAATAGCAATTAAATCATAGTACAAACATTTAGAAACACACACACACAACACACACACACACACACACACACATACACACACACACATATATATATATATATATATATATGTATATATATATATGTGTGTGTGTGTGTATGTCTTCGTGAAGGTGTGTATGTATGTGGTACTTAGTCTAAGGCATATTTTGACTATTTATGTGTGCCCATCCACCCACACACATTATGTTGGCTCCAGATATCAAAAAAAAATTAAACCATGTTAAATGTGATAAATGTCAAGTAAACATTAATTTTAGTCAAAATGTTCTTTAATTGAGATTAACTGCACGAAGAATGTGTTTTGAAAGATAAAAGTTTTAAATTGAAAAAATAACCTGAATGAAAAGAAATGAATTTTAAATGGACGATCGATGTCTCTTTGACTTGGCCTAACACTCAACTGTGCTTTTGTCTTGGATATAAAAATGCGCATTTGTTTTCTTGTATAATGTTTATTATTTAAAGTATACAATTATTCTTTTATTTTTATAAAATATAATATATATATATAAATATGATCATAAATCATGTACTTCTATTCGAAAAACCAAATCACTCATTTAGATCGCAATAACCCCTCTCTATGTATATTTACGATTCCATCCATCCATTTACCCTTATACTTAGTGTTGCGTTGGGCAGTAAATTTGTTTTTTCACAGTTTCCGAAGTATACTTGTTTGACGAGAAAGAGTCGTTAGCCTTATGCTCAACTCCTAACCTGGAGCATCTTTTGTTGGCTTTTGAAATCAGTGTTCCCCTTCCCCTAGATGAGACTCTCCCCTAGATGAGACTCTCCGGGGTTAACGAGCCCCATCTGCCCCCTAGATGCAGAGGTTTTACTGGGATTTGAACTCGCGTAATACGATTCAATAGTCTGAGCTGTTACCACTGCTCCACCTCCCCACCTAGTATTTGCGATTAGATTATGTTAAATACAAATATTTGTTTTGTTCTATTGAATTAAAATTTGTTTGCAAAAATTAATTTTAAAATAATAGTTAAAAAGAATGTAAATATTTAATTTACTAAAATCTAGTAAGATTAATTAAAATGGTCTAAATGAAGTAATTTTAATCACTTTTATACAAAATAATATTGAAATTATAAATAAAAGAAATAGATTCCTATATAATTCATTTTTTTTTTTCGTGATAACTCTTGTGTGTGCTCCGGATAAACACACTTTTTTCAAAAACTAAGCCATGGAATGTTTTTGATTTTTGCACAAAACCTTAACGGATATGTCCTAGGGGCTCTTTTAGGTCTAAACTCCTCCTTTTTAGGGCTATTTAATCATATTTTTCTAAAAAATTTTAAGTATATCTATTTAGCAGTTTTGCATTGTGATGAACTCAAATTTACATACGTTAAGGCCTGAAAGTGCACCCGTTGTCCATTTTTACAAGGATTCGACGTCGCTCATGGGACTTTTGTGGCTAATTGCAAGTGGTAAGGTAAATGTCATATTTTTAATGCCTCGTTCACTGTGCATGCATGAATGCTTCACTGGTTTTATGTAAATTTGCGCACAATGAAATAGTGATAGTTGCATATAGTTAGCATTAACACCATCGTATTTCAAGACAAATCTGTTTTTAGATAGGTTCTTCATTTGCACTCTCTAAACCATCTTTTTTTAATATTTTGTAAATTCAGATTGTAGTTGTGGCGACACTACTCTATTCCATACACCTGTTTTTGATTCAAGAAACACTGTTGTTAATATAATATCTTTTTCGGGAACATTTGACACACGGCTTCATAATCTGTAAATCTATTGTGCGGTCTGTTCTTCACTTATGTAAAATTGTTATTTCATCATGTTGAAACCAACTTATTTCAAAGCTTTCTTCAAATATACTAAGCGTTGGATTATTGAATCTTGGTAAGTATTAACAGTAATCACTGTTCTTCACGTCTTCGCTAAATAATTTTCTGGCTTTCTTCAGAAGGTTTAAAGCCGTTATCTTCAGACAACGTTTACTTGGAATTTTAGAGACTCAATGACTCTAGGATAGGCTAGAGAATAATTTAATCAAAATGTGTTGAAACATCATTGAAGAAGAAGTGATCAGTTGGCAAAAAAAAGATATAGATACTTGTATATATTTCTTATTTTTTCATGAAAACCGTTATGAACTGGAATTGCAAGTTGTTATTTATGATATTTACTTGGTGAGCACCCCCAAGTTTGGCACTAGGCCATTTTTACGTGCTCTTACCCGGGCTTTATATAT